>VZSV01000046.1:4455248-4494940 GCA_013398735.1 Nothocercus julius
CCTGCACAGCCTGCAGTCCCTCCCTGCACGCAGCCTGCAGTCCCTCCCTGCACAGCCTGCAGTCCCTTCCCGCACGCAGCCTGCAGTCCCTGCACGCAGCCTGCAGTCCCTGCACACACCCTGCAGTCCCTTCCCGCACGCAGCCTGCAGTCCCTGCACACACCCTGCAGTCCCTCCCTGCACGCAGCCTGCAGTCCCTTCCCGCACACAGCCTGCAGTCCCTCCCTGCACAGCCTGCAGTCCCTCCCTGCACGCAGCCTGCAGTCCTTTCCCGCACGCAGCCTGCAGTCCCTCCCTGCACAGCCTGCAGTCCCTCCCTGCACACCCTGCAGTCCCTGCACGCAGCCTGCAGTCCTTTCCCGCACGCAGCCTGCAGTCCCTCCCTGCACGCAGCCTGCAGTCCCTCCCTGCACACCCTGCAGTCCCCGCACGCAGCCTGCAGTCCCTTCCCGCACGCAGCCTGCAGTCCCTCCCTGCACGCAGCCTGCAGTCCTTTCCCGCACGCAGCCTGCAGTCCCTGCACGCAGCCTGCAGTCCCTCCCTGCACACCCTGCAGTCCCTGCACGCAGCCTGCAGTCCCTCCCTGCACACCCTGCAGTCCCTCCCTGCACGCAGCCTGCAGTCCTTTCCCGCACGCAGCCTGCAGTCCCTGCACGCAGCCTGCAGTCCTTTCCCGCACGCAGCCTGCAGTCCCTTCCCGCACGCAGCCTGCAGTCCCTCCCTGCACGCAGCCTGCAGTCCCTGCACGCAGCCTGCAGTCCCTCCCTGCACGCAGCCTGCAGTCCTTTCCCGCACGCAGCCTGCAGTCCCTGCACACACCCTGCAGTCCCTGCACGCAGCCTGCAGTCCCTTCCCGCACGTAGCCTGCTGCTCCACAGGCTGTGCAGCTCCCAGAGCCAGGGCACACGCTGGTCCATCCCGGGAACAGGGCGCTCTGGAGAAGTTTGGAGTGCGGAGGGTTTCACTTGATGTTTACTCCCAGCTGTGAATTAGCATTTAACTACTTAACTCAAAGAGCAGAGACATGCCACTGCTTTTGGAGCCGCCACGTCCTACATGTACCTGGAGGAGTTGTGTGAAGGCTCCCATGCAACCGTTCACGAGGGCATCAGCAGGTGAGCAAGGACCAGCAGCGCTGGTACCACATCCCCTGAGCACAGCAGTATAGGAATCCATAGGGTGTCAGGCAATTCCGAGAACTCAGATAAAAACACCTCAGAAGTCTGCATTTGCCTTTAACTGGGGTATTTTCAAAGCTGCAGCAGCATTCCCTGGGGAACCGCATCCCTGCAGCCACGGAGGGGCTGTGTGTCACCTTCTCCAGCAGGATCAACTGAGAGTTGGTGGCGCTGAAAGTTTTCAGGCTGGAGACACAGCAGGGACTGCCCTTCACAGCCATCCAGGAAGGTAAGAAATGAGGAGCCTCCATAAACATCAGTGAAGGATGAGGGACATAATTTTCAAAGAGTGTTTTAATCTAAATAAAACTCCACACAACAGCTTCCTGATTCCTTCCTTGGTACAGGGCTGCGCTTCCCACAAAACGCTCAGCTTCCTTATGCCCGAGGAAGGATGTTTTTAGTGTTGGGTAGGCGAGCATGAGATGGAGGCCGGAGGAACCCGTTTGCTGCTGCCTTCCCTCATGTGATCCTCGGGGAGAGCAGCCTGCAGGCTGTTCCGCCCCTCCGCATCCCGGCTGCATGGAGCGCAGGCTCTGGAGCAGGGGCCAGCAGAATGACTCTCCTGGCAAACGTGTGTGACTTGACAGGTCGGCTTCATAGCACGCTGCCATTCTGCTTGCCAGCAGAGGTTTTACGAGCACAAGATTTCACCTGAGAATGAGATTGTCACCACTTCTCGCACAGCTGGAGCACTGAAAAACAGGGGGACAAGACTTCGGCCCAGGTGCACGGAGAATCAGTGACAGAACTTGGGCTACAACCGCAGTCTCCGCGCATGGGCGTAACAGCACGGATGTCCTGTGTCCTCACTGCAGGGGGGTTCTTAATGGATCCACTGCTCACAGGCAGCTGATCCTGCTGTGGCAGAAGTTCCTGGAGAAGTGATGGGGACTCAGTCTCATCCACACTTTTCCCTGACCACCTTCGTAAGAGAGGAACAGAAACTGGGCCGTTCGCCACAATGGAGCCCTGGGCAAAGCATCCGTAGCATTTCTTTGAGAAAGAAATGATTTTGCTTAAGTGCTGAGGTTTTGTTTGTACATTTTTATGTGTCCCCACAGACATAACTTCACAAACTGCTTGGCTAATTAAGACTCCTATTTTTGTCCGCTCTAAAATCTCAGGAGGATCATAATGCAGTTTCTTCCTTACACAGAAATACACAACCTTTGTGCCAGTCTGTTGTCTACTATTAGTGAGTGCTGTGAATGTAAGAGGTCACAGATTTCTGTGTTTTCCGCTTCTTATTGCTGTTTAAAGCAATAAAGAGCACTGCAGGCCAGATCTCCCAGCATAGGAGAGCAGTCCTGGCACAGGGGACAGGATCAAAACACTGGTATCAGTCGACTCCATTCGAAACTCGGAACAACCAGAGAGGTTAGTGGACCAACTCCTGATCTATTCCAGTGTAATTAAGATATGCAAGGTTATCAAGTCCTTAGTGTAGTTCTGGATGAAAGCAGAGAGAGATCCCTGAATATGTTTGCTTGCAGCACAGCTTGTGTTGATGGTTGCCTTGAAACTCATTTACTGTGGTGGTTTTGCTCTGCATTACGCTCCTGGCCCACCAATACAATAAACCTTAAAAGCTCTACCTACTCAGAACCAATGATGCTGTAGAGATTGGTTCCCCTTTAGCGTGCTCAACCAAACAGGCTGAGTCTGCAACTTCTGCAGCTCCATTCTCTACAGGAGAAAATAACAGTGACCCTATGGAGAGTCTAGTTTAAAGAGGTCTTCTGTGTACTGCTGATTTACGGCGGGTGCCACTGCCAGGGTGCCACTGTGCTGCTCTGCAAGCCCAGTATGGGCATAGGCGCAGGCCCCAGATCCAAAATACAGCAAACGTGCCTGCAGGGCTTTTGCAGCCAGATGAAATTGTTGTGGTCACAAGATACAGAGCGCTAATCCAGCAGAAATTTGCTCTGCCAGCCCCAAGCTCTTCAAACATCTTTTGTAGGTGTTGGAAAAAAAAAACAAAAAGCAGCTTTTACGCAGGACTAAAAGTCATCCGCCCTCCCCGGGCCAGCACAAGTTGTGTATTATGTGCTTTGGCTAATTCAGCAGAAATGCCTGCCCATGCTTTAGCGGGATGAAATTTTTACCCCTGGGTGGTCCGACAGGGCGCTCGGCTGGTTTGAATCAGCAGGGCAGGACGAGTCTCCAGCCGCTCTGAGGCTCTTCTGCTGTGCCAGGCGCTGAACCAAACCGTGGAGCCGGGGGGGGCCTGGCTTTGCTGAGCTCCGGGGCCTCCGCCGGCTCCCAGCCGACGAGTAGGGCGATGCCAGCGCTGCGGGGACTCTCGTCCGGCCCGCGGCAGAGCCTCGTGTCCCACGGCTCCCTGGCCAGGGTACAAAGGGAGGCGACACTTAACCCGAGACCTGCCTGGCGGGCGCGGGGCAGCCACGGCAGGGCGCGCACAAAAAAGATGCTGTTCGCTCAGTCGCCTCCTGTCTCTGAGCTCTAGATCACGGAAAGTGACAGTGCACGTCCACAAAACTAAAGCTGCGCTCCTCAGCTCCTTGGAGCACCTACAGCAGTTTCTGTTGGCAGGTTTTTGTACGCTGACCCTGCGAAGCTGGAAGATCAGACCCTTCCCACCGCGATGCTGCCCCCTCCCGCGGGCAGCTCTGGGGAGGCAGGTGGAGGGGATGGGAAGCCGGCGCCGGTGCTGAGTTCAGACTACACAAAAGGGATTCCACATGTTGTCTTCAGTAGGATGGCAGAAGCTACCTCTGTCACCGACCTGACAAGTCGGTCGGGTCACAGCGAGGCTGAGGCGGAGTGACCCGAGCTCACAGCACCGCTAGCGCCAAGTTTGGCGGTGGCTGCGGTGGCTCCCTGCGGCCAAGCTACAGGTTTCTCTCAAGGCGAGGGCAAGATCTCAATAAGTAAGTTCTCAGTATGAGTCTTCTGTTACCGTTTCCAATAGCTATCAACCAAATGATGACGAAATACATGGGCTGCGTATTCTTACTGTAGCTTTAGAGTTAATTCTGTGTGAATTCTGCTAACTGTCATCTTCAGGCCACAAACTGTTATGGTGACAAGCAGGTCAGCCAGCCCCCGCTTCAGCACATCCTCATATGCTGCATCAGATCAGATGTTCACCAAGATGAGAAGAAATCCTTCGTATGTAGGTGTTTCTTGTTTTTTCCTCCCTCCTCTCCCCTATTTGCAGAACAGGCATTGCTGGTAGGAGCAATAAGTGCTGTTTTCCTGGAGTTATCTTTTCCTAGCTTTTCCTTAATTTTTTTAATTCTTATTTAGCACCCAGATCCGGCGCAGGACGTGGCCCAGCATCCTGGAGGACTTCAGTCTCACAATGTTACGGTGAGCTCCTTATAAGACAAGGATCCCTTAAAGCATGAGAAATGCATTGTTTTTCCAATTACAATCCATGTAAATCTCTACAATGCTTGCAACATCTAAGTTACTAATATTTATTCACTCCATATACAACAAACACTTAGAAGAGAAGCCGTCTTTGATAAAGATGTAACAATGTCCCTTTCATTAACTCTCCAAAGCCATTTTGCAGCCTGGGTTACTCTTCCCATTTCCTGGGCCTGCAAGAGGACATTCAGCTTTTGTAAACATTGACATCTTGCGGCAAGCAAATCTGTCACTCCACAAATTAGTATCTTCTTATCATTAGAATATATTATTTATTCCTCTAAATAAAAGCCCTCAATTCTTACTCTCTTCCCATCTGGAACTATCTTCATAGTCACAGTCAATTAAAACCCTCCTGTTTTGCAAAAGCTTTTTGGGGGTAGCTTGACTGCAATTGAGCACAGCCGAAGATGCACGCTACTTTGTAGGCTGGTATTTTAATAGTCTCCTACCTTCCTTTGTGGACAACTTCACAATTTTAATTAACTTGCAGGACTTTCACTGCGCACTGAATTAGGTTTTAATGCAGATGTCCTCAGTGAGTGCCTAGGTCCTTTCCCTAAGTAGCTTCAGTTAATTTAACTCACAGCTGTCAACAATAAGTTTGTATCTTATCAGACTGTCTATTCATCTGGCCTTGTTGGATCTCTCTGAAGTTCCTCACTGTTGCTTCTTATCTGGGCTAATCTAAATACTTCTGTCATCTTCAGATGTTGCCACCTTGTTCACATCTTTTTTTCCCAGATAAGCTGTTAAGCAATACCAGTTCCAGAGAAGTTTCTCAGGGCCCCCAGTTTTAAACATCCTCAGTGCTCGGATGTGTCCCAGATCCCATATTGCTGTTTTGGCACAGACCGAGGGCTCTGCTACCAGGCAGGCTTGCAAAGGACACCGAGTGCATGACTGCAACTTGTAGTCACTGCATTTATGCGAAGAAACACTAGCCAGCTGCTCTGCCTTTGTGTCCGAAATCCTCACTGTCAGCAGGAACTGAACGGCAGAATGACTTGCTGTTCCTTTGGTTCATGTAGCTTGCTTCATTTTTGCTGGCAAAACATTGTTAGTTTTTTCTTCAAGCGATTCCCGCCAGCTCTGATGTGATTATGCAGGATACGGCAGGGACACTTTTGTGGTAGAAAACTCACCTATGGGTGTCACTGATTTTCCTGCTTGGTCAGGTTAAACTTCTGATGGGAAGTGTCTTTTCCCTGGGGAAGTCCATTTATTTCCACTGTGATTTGGCTCCTTACCGTTATCCAATTTCATGCTTTGCTTCTGCCCACACTAGTTTCTTTTACAAGGGGCTGACCCATCCTTGCCATATCCAAAACGTGCACTCAGGGACTGCCCTCACTGCCAAGGGGCTCCACGCCGAAAGGCTGGGGAAGCCCCAGGGCAGGCGTATCCTGCTGCAGCCCCCCACTCGTTTTCAGGACTTCTGCTGGCTTCTCACTTGCTTTGTGTCTGCTCTGTTCCCCTTCTCCTGCAGTCCAGAGTTAACATATCAATGCAAAGTCACCCAAGGCCTTTTGTTTTTTTTGGGGGGTGCTTTTTCTGGCTGTTCACATTGCAGCTCTTGCGAGGCCTGGCTTTCACCCACCGACACCACATTCTTCCCCGTGATCCAAAACCCCCAGAACTTGCTCATCAGTTGCCTTGGCGAGCTCAAATTAGCCAACTTTGGGGAGTCACTGTTTGGAGCCTGCTCCATATCTGCTCCAAGCTGGGCTTTGGCACACCTATAGATCTGCATCCACAGCCAAACCAGGCATAGGGACACAACCTCTCACTCAACTTCAGGAAAGTATTTCCATGGTCAGTCCAGTCTTTCCTTTCTTTATCTTGGGAGAAAGAGCCCCCAGGCACAGGAATTGGATCCCGCAGGAAGGAGGGTTTGCACAGGCCAGCAGCAAAGTTCCTGCCCTGCACTTTGCTGGGCATCGCAGGGCCATTTCCCTGGGCACCGCTGGGTGTTTCCAGCACATTTCCCCTTCACCTTCCTGGCGGGCCTTAGGGACTTGCTGCGACTGGCTCTAACTCAATGATTTGTAGAAGGTCAAGGGAACAGTGACCACGAGTGCCAGCTGATAGGTGATACCTCCTTCCCGTGTCTTTTGTTCCCCAAGCAAAATGGGGATGAGACGGAGAAATGCCTTTTCTTTGCTTTAAAGAAATATAACAATTTTGTTATTATTAACTGTCTGAAGCTGTTCAGAAGTCTGGAAAGAGCACAACTCCTTCTTAATTTGAAGAAGTAAACAAAGTACTTTAGAAGCATTTTGAAGATGCAAAGTAACTACAGCTTATCCCAGGGAGTTAATAACATATAGTCTGTTTGAATATAAAATTACAGATGTACACATACATACGTGTGGATATCATCAATCAAAAATAGCCTTTCCTTCTCCTCTCTGCCCTGCAGAGCATATTGCTTGATCCGACCTGCTCCAGAGGTCTCCAGAGACACCAGCTTAGTCAACTGCCTGTAAACTGCTTTGGGATTCCTTGTGTTTAAGGGCGCAATCTATTCCCCATTATTATACATACGTGGTATTGGCAGGACCATCCTCTCTCAGTTCTCCATGTTATTCCTCCGATACGGTTATCTGGTAATTAAAGGGCTGGGGGCTCTTGGGGAAAATCATCTTTAGGCGAATTCAATGAGTCGATCAAGTTACAGTAGATACAACTGCTAAGTGGAGAAGTTAACATGGGTGAGGAGGAAGTGTCCAAGTAGCAGAGACTTTGATAATGTTGGATTCCTAGAAATTTTAAGGAATTTTTAAGGAAATTTAAAGTCATTGCATTTCAGCTATGGAATTATATAAAACTCATCTGATGATAGTATTTATGATATACAGAAATCTCATTTGATAACATTTATGAATCATTTCCAGGTTTCAGAATAGAAGCCCTTAGCTTAATGCACTCATTGTTTTGAGTTTACCTAGTTGGCTGTTTCGGGGTGACTTTCTGCACATAGGACTCTGTGCAGAACCAGTGGGTACAGCCTATGCATGGAGGCAGGCAGCTCACAAGTCATCAGCAGAACATCCTTGTTCCAGGCAGTTCTCCATCTGTAAATTGTACTGCTGTTTCACCCCTTTTTGCTGTTAATTCTCCATCCCCGTCACACCAGGACTCTGCGTACCTGCTCTGGAGCCAAAGGCCGGCAGCTGAGGGCAGCACAGCTGAAGAACAAGGCTGCAGAGGACCGTGAGCAGATGTGAGAGCAGCAAAGCTCCAGCTCTTCCCAGCTGTTTTATCCTCCAGAGATCTGCAGCTTCTTGGAGACTCCAATGGCCTAAGCCTAGAAGACAGTGAAAACAGGGCTTTTTATTCTGTTCATTCTCTAGTGCTGCTACTAATTTAATTGATTCAAGATTTCAATGAGGAGAAAAAAACTTGATAAATTCTAATGGCTTCCAGCTGCTTAGCCAGTCTCAGTAGCCCTGTCTTTTCTATGCCCTTACCTGCCACTTCTCCCTCCACAGTCTCTCAGCACAGGCTGTGCTGGAAGAAGATGCCTGTCTAGCAGGGCAGAGACTTTGTATTAGGTAGTTGCTTGATATAAGGCTATTTTTTTGTTGTTTGGTTGGTTTTTTTTTGTTTTTTTCCCCCGAAAAGTAGCCCATGCTGCACCCACAGAGCCTGGCATTGCTGGCTGTGCAGAGCCAACGCGACGCAACCCCGTTCTCACGTGCCACGCAGCAGCGGGGCACTGGTCTGCAGAGATGCCATCCAGCACTCCCCGTGAGCGGGCGCCGAACGGCATCGCGCTGCAGGCACCTTTGTTAGAGTGCCCCGTATAACAGCAACATTCAGAGTGTTTGTCCTAAAGAAGGAGGTCATGCTGAGAGGATGGAGGTACTTCAGCGAGCTCTATTCAGTGACTTCCTCCAACAGGAGTCATTCATTATCTTGATGTACGCTGCATTTAAGTTCAATTTTTGTCTGCTAGGAAATAATGGGAATTCACACAGATGTTACTTGTCTATAGGGAAGAAAGGAAAAAAAAAAACCTATTTCTTCTAGACGCTGCAATTTACATGAAGGCAGGTCAGAAAGCCCTTGGCAATGGCATGAGACAGTGGGTGTTAAAGCCTCGGTTTAAAGAAACCAATTATAACAAAATAAAACATTATGGCAATTCATGCATAGTGTGCTTGAGCAGCAATACTGTCAGTGGGAGGCACGTGGGAAGTGAATGAGGCCTTGGATAGATGAAGAGAGAGAGATAGGAGGAGACTCACCAGCTCTTGGACTAACTAGCAAAGCTGCTTTAATCTCTCTGTATCTTTCCCCTCTCTCTCTCTTTTCTCCCTCACTGTCTCTTCGAGACTTTAGACGAGTCAATTAAGGGATTTCAGGGAGACTAACAGAATGCTTCAGAAAGATTACATTCTGCATCAAGGAGACCTTTTTTTAAACAAAAAGTACTTTATGAATGTGCAGAGCTGATTTTCAGTAGATGCTAATGTCGTGAGTGCCTTAAGTCAGCTCTTCTTTTCAGTCAAGCTTTCCTAGCGTAATCTTCCAGGAACGTCACGGGAATCTTCTTAGGCAGTTTCACATCGAATAAGAATTCCTTAAGAATGAACAGCAAGGGTGAAAAAGAAAAAAAAAAAAAGAAAAAATAATACAACAGTTCTAATGTCGGTCTAAATCTTAGAAATATTTAAAAGTGTGAAATGAGGAACCCAGAAAGCCTTGTTTTGTAAAGTCAAGTCGTACTTTAACAAACAGACAAAAATGCTTGCAAAAAGAAAGTTGTTCTATCTCCTTCTGGCCTTTTTCTGTAAGGAAAAGTACATTTCATCCTGGAAAACACAGAGATGGAAGCAGTTATGATTGCCACCGGTGAATCAATACAGTATCAAGCAGGCATTAAAGGCAGCTGGTCAGCTAAGCCTCACTGCAGGAAGCAAAAAGCCCTTCCTTTCCAGCAGTTGTGGTTGCTCTGATAGTTTTGTCTTTATTACAGACCCAGAGGTTTAAAGGCTTTCAGAGATAATGGGAATAAACCGTGAATACCAAAGAGAGCTCTATCGGAAGGTGAATTTGTAACAGCCTAGAAGTTGTTCCTCTCCTCAGACTGACAGCTTGCCCATTAGTGAAAAGGCTGTTTCATTAGATTTGGATGTTTCAACCCTTTGCCCTTGGGTAATTCTTAGCAAATGTTAACTGAGTCTAGAAGAAAAGGCATCTAGTTCTCACTTCCATTTATTACCCTGTCTGGATTTTCTGCGTTCGCAGCACTAATGGCAACCACAGCAGTTTGGGTTTTCTGCCAGCCACATGAACTCTCCTCCTGCCTCTCAGAGCCGTTTGGGTCATGGAAACCAGGGCACTTTCCCTGTTACCAGCAGGGGAGACTCTCCAGCACCTCCAATGCCCAGTTCCTTTGAGTCTTAAATCCAAGTTAGGAATGGGCACAGCCAGAACTGGTCATTAGAAGAAACCTCTACAGAAGGTCTAGTCGTGGTTGTCTCATTTGAGGGCTGCACAGAATCCGCAGGAACTTTCTGCAGCAGCTGCTGTTTCCCATCCAATGAAACCCAAATCCAGGTTGCAAATGCTGTGAGTTAAGTTTCCTGATAATTGGCCCTGTCAGAACATACCAGAAAAATTAAGGAGCAAAGTTCGCAAGGCCCAGGGATTGTACATGGAGCTAAGGGAAAGCAGAGATGTTTGCGAAAACAGAATTGGATATGGATCTGGAAAGAGACTTTGCATCACCGGATCCATGAGGATGACCAAAACGAACACCACGGCCGAGCTGCATGTCAGGCTTCCCACCAGCCACAGGCAGATAGGAAAAGCAGCTTTGGGATTGGTAAAATCCCAAGATGTTAGAGGGAGGATATCCGTGCAGATGACCAGAAGAGATCACTAGTTACAGCACAACATGTGAAAATAATTCTTCAGAATCTGTCAGAGGCGGCTGGATTGTCAACGTTTCAACCTGAAGGACTCAAATGTGCTATACCAGAAGATTCAACCTAAAACCTGAAGAGCAGAGATAGCATATAGTGAAAGGACAGAAAACCCAGAAATTTGTAGTGAGCAAAAGTGAAAAAAATTAAAAAGTGAATGAGCAAAGTTTTACACCATACACTAACTCATGGAAATTCCTGCAACTAGATAAGCCTATCCTGGCCACAAGTATCTCATCACTATTATCACCTCAACTAACCCCTCTTAATAAAATAAAGTATTTTTTGCAAGTGATTTTTTTTAAGCCTTTGTTTGCCTTGGTACCGGCACAGGGCTAGGGACGGAGTAAAAACAGGATTACTTCAATGTGATGTTGCCACTGATTTCTTTATACTGTGAAATCCTGCCCTCTGTTTTGCAATGAAGAGCCAATTGCTTCTAAAGGAAAAATCTCTTCAGCGGTCGGTGTCTCTGCATCTACTGTAGCTAATATATTGTGTAGTAGCTCCCTGCTTATTTTCCCCATTGTTACCAGTCAAATTTTGCATCTTTTTCTCCTGGAAAAAGCATTCCACGGGCTTCCACCTTGACTGTCTTTTTTGGAGGGGTTTGTAACAAAACAGGTTGAAAGAGATCTGAAACAAATTCTTTTGGTGATGGAGAAAAGACGGTGCTTAGTGCCATCCTCTTCCAAGGATATTGCCTGTCCTGTTTTGTTGGTGAAGTTTTTCTTTTCCTTTTTTTTTTCTCTTCTTTTGTTTTTTGGTGGGGAGAGGGTGGTGCTACTGGAAAAAAAAAAGAAAGAAAAAAAAAACAAGAAAAGAGGTAGGAACAGGAGCGCTGATTATTCTATTTTAAAATATTTATCTGAGATGGACATGAATGTGATCTCTAGCCTGTCGCTGTCCTATTTTACTTACCAGCTTTTTAGGTCAAGTATTTGAGTGTGTAGGGCTTGGATCAAGTTTTTGTTGGCTGGGGAAGCCTTCCTGGCTTTCAGGGTTTTCTCATCCTGTACCCTGCCTACCACCACACTACAGAGATAGAGCAGCCTTCACTTAAGCCTGTGTTTATGTATATACGTATACGTATCTCCCGCCCTGCTGTCCCCCAGCTCACTCCCTTAGATGAAATGGAGGGGCGTTTATCACCTATGGTTCAAAGCACATGGACATGATACAGCCTGTATCTGGAGTTCGGAAGCTGCAAATCGGGATTTCTGAATTTCTATTCCCAAAACTGCTACCTCAGTTGCTTCCCCCGCCTCTTGTGCATGCGAATGGGTCGATACCTTGGCTCTCTTGCAGGAGCGCAGGCTGCGTATTTGTGGAAATGATCCAGGGCCAACCAATATTTGCAGGAACTTCTGATGCTCTCCGACAACTGCAGAAGATCTGGGAGGTGAGTAAAATACACCCGAAATGGGAGAGAAAAAAAAGCTGTTGCTCCAGTCCCCTGTTTAATTTTGAAGCCCTGAGCACAGGTCCTATGAACTGCAGAAATAAACTGGTCCAAGCTGCCAAGTTTATAGCAGACTTTGCAACCATTTTTACCTTTGGTAACTTTTTTTTTTTTTTTTCCAGATACAGGAGTAAATCAAATGACTTTCCTTTGATGTTTGTCATCTCATCAAAAATTTAGAGCCAATTACAGCGACATCAAATCGAAGGAGGCATGCAAGGTGTGCAGCTACTGCACATCCTGCTGCCCCTGGTTAACTCACTGCCTTGCTGCAGGATCCCAAAGAAGTGCCAAGTGCCCTCAGCCTGCCGTGGGCTTTTTTGGACGTCCTTTTTTATTTTAACTTGGAACATTTCTTGTTGTCCCGTTCACGCTGCAGCCCTGCAGACTGTTTTGCTGTAAAGAGGTGGGTAAATTCCTGCATAAAGGCAGCAGAGAATGAGGAAGGGCAGCAGAGACATCAGGAGCCTCCTAAGCTGTTTTTTCTGCTGGGGATAAAACAGTTTCAGTGCTGGGGGGTGAAGCCAAGGCTGGAGGTAAAACCGCCTCCGCAGCCCTTCCTGCAGCCGGACCCTGCGCTCCCGGCCCGCGCGTGCCGAAAAGGCGAAGCAGCACTCCTGCGAACCTCAGCGTTCTTGGCCTGCAGTTCAACCCCTTTAAATAAATGCTGAATTTCTCTTCCATCGAAAGCGAAAAAATGACTTGCTGAGAAAAAAATAAACATCCGTATTCCGCCAATTAGCAGGGTTCAAAGCGAGGGCAGGGCACGGGCTCGCGGCGGGTGAGCGCAGGGTGTCCTTCCACTTAGGGCTCCGAAATCTCCTGCTACGCTCCCTGCGGTTTGGCAGTCGCAGGGTTAGAGCCCTGGCTGATACCGTGATTAATAGGCTTTGTGCTATGGAAGGCAAAGAAACTTATTTAAAAATCATGAGGAAGCTTTAAGAGCCATGAAATAATCAGTGCCTTCACAGAAGGTTTTATGTTATTACGCAGCCTGCAGTGAGGCTCTGGGTTAAGCCCAGGTTTCAAAGCTCCTCGAGGATTTCAGTGCCTAACCTGAGATACTCTGCACACTGTGAGGTTCAGAGTGGGAATTCCTACGTTTTTTCTAATAGGCAGGGTTTGTTTTTTTTTTATATAGCTGTAATACAGGCAGCCTGTGCCAGGCCAGAGCCAGCCTGCATCTCTGCGCATCATTCTGCTGCTGGTCGGTCCGGTCAGCTATGGATATATAGCCGTAAAAAAAAACCAAACAGTCGATGAAACACGTTGATCCTGTTGAATCATCACGACTGTCTGCTGCTGTCGTTTCACCCACACTTCTTTTAGAGGCAAGTGCCACCTTAAGCAATCTGGCCTGAGTGGAAGAACAGCGAGTACGGAATAACTCTTTTGCTCTGCTTCATTTGATAGCACAGAACAGGACTTAGGGTGAACGCACAGCGGATGAAACAATCCCCACGGTATTACTCATTTAAGTTAAATAAACACAACTCATTCTCCGATTTGGCATGAAATCTCGTTAAGGCTCCAGAACAACCGCCCCTCCCCAACCACCCCATAAATTCAAAACCAGGTCCAAATGTACGGTCTGCCAAAGCGTTCAGTAAAGAGAAGGCTCAGAAAATAGAAATCCGTATGCATAGGGCACTGGAATATTAACTGAAATATTAACATTTCAGATTTTTTTTAAGGCAATCTGGTTATTTGGGGAATTACCTGGATGAGCCCGATTCCTCCAGCCTCACATCAACACACGCTGCTGCTGCAGTTACTGCAGTTACTGATCTCACTGCAGCATCACCTTTTTCTTGGAGGTACCAAGCATTTAGTAATTTTTGAATCAGTAATTCTCACTGGGAAAAAAAAAAAAAAATCCTGTGCTTTTTCAGCATTGTGAAACATTATGTGTTTTGCTGCCAGCAAATCCCTTGAGCTAAGTGATAAAAATAGTGCTGTTGTAGGAGTGAAGGGCTAGAAGGAAGCAGAGATACAGCCCTGCCAAAACTGCCTCCCCGACGGCCAGATACTCCTTAGGCTCATGGAAGATTTCACTGCTCCAAGCACTAACAATTAAGTTGGTCTCCGCTCCTCTCGGTAAAGGACCAACGTCTCCTGCTTTAGCCTGGAAACCTGGTGGGTTCCTGGAGACACAGTTTATCCGAATTCTCCTTATTTTCACGGAGATTGGTTGGGGGAACCTTTAAGCCTCATTTTTAAGGGTCACTGTCCCCGATTTTGATGTGGGCAAGGTGAGAAATCTGTGTGATTTATAAAGCTGGCTTCTTTTATTTCCACACGGGCTGGTCGGGAAGCCTCTGTGCTGGACTTCAAAGGGCCAGTTGTCTCTTATTTTGATGTGGGCAGGTTAGAAATGTGCTTTGAAAAGCAAGCTCAGTCACTCTGTCTCACTCCGTCTCCCCCCCGTCTCTCCCTTTTTGTTTAATGTTTTCTCTTGGGAAAATATATTCAAGTGTCAGCGAGGGGGAAATGAGGAGCACTGATTCTCAGCCTCTCAGCAGGATCATTCGCTAAGAGAAATATGAAAGTGAAATATTAAAAACCCTCGAATGAGAAACCCATCCCTCTGCAATCTAGCCATTCTGCCTAGAGGAGCAGGGAAAAGATGGGCTTTGAGCAAGAGGTTTACAGGTTTAGTAGAGCACAGTAACATCTTTTCAAAGAAGTGGGTGTTGCTCCGTGACCCAGTCCAAGATGCCCCTCCTTTGATTCTGGCGCGTGAACACTAAACACCCCCCATTTTCACATGGCAGCCGCCACGGGCTGCACAATAAGGCGCTCTCGCGGCCGAAAGGGCTGGAGTCCCTCACACAATTAGCTGAGACACATTAATCAAGCCAGTGTGAAATGGGAATGTGTCGCTGGGCGCAGCGGGCCGGATTCGGCCGGGGAGCAAGCGCGGAGTGCAGGGAGCGCGTCCCCCTCCGACCCGCGCGAAGCCCGGCCGGCTCCTCCGCGAGCTCCCCCGGCTGCTCTGCAGGGGCAGCAGATGCTCGAGCACGGGACAAATCGCTCACGAATGATCCCCGTGACTGCTCATCCGCTCGCACGAGTCGGGAACTTATTCAGGACAGGTTCGGAAGGCTCTGCCAGTGAGAAAGCAAAGCAGTCTTTGCCATTCAAGTGCTCCTGCAGCCTTCCCTTCTCCTCCCCGGAGCGCAATCTCCAGGGATTCCTCATCCCAAGGGGCAGCCGTGGGGCCCGCCTGAGGATCCCTTTCCCCTTGAGCGTGTTTCCAGCCCAGCTGTGCAAATCCGGGTGCCTGGGATGGTTCAGACAGGCAAACACAGTTCCTCGCGCTTCCCGAAATCCGCTGGCTTTCAGCTGCGGCCCTTGATGTCTGCAGGAGCACAGGCAGCAAACAAACAAACAGGTTTGTGCCCCAGGCGGAGCGGGAACGCAGCACGGAACAAAGTGCTGAGGTGTGATCCCATTCTCCTTGAAGTCCATGGCAAAACTCCCGCTGGATTCAGCGGTGTCAGCTCAGCCCCACATTGACGTTGTTGCTGGAAGGGCTCCTGGGCCAGGTGGGTTAGGAGGAATCTTTGAAATGGAAGCTGGAAACCTTTAGATGTTTTTGTGTCCCTACCGTGGGCTCAAGCACATCCTGCCGCAGCCTGCGAAGGGGCGATCCGGCCGCACGTGGGGCAGCCGGGGGAAGAGCGGCTCCCTGGCCCTGCCGCGGCCACCCGGCCCCACGCGAGCGGGGAGGACGGTCAGGCCGCCCTTCCTCGGGCGGCTCCCCGTCGCTCCCGGAGGGACGTGTGTCCAAGGGAATTCCGCACCGCCGAGGAGCCAAGAGCAGAGCCCTGGCCCGCGCTGGCTCCAGAGGCGGCTCCTGAGGAACGTCCCGGCCCCATGCCGGCTCCCCGGCGCTCCGGAGCGCTGCCTGCAGCGCCGAGGCTTTGCTCATTTGTTCTGCTGCCCTCGTTCCGCTTCCCCGGAAAGCGGCGCTTGGCGCTCTGTTAACACTATTTTTGAAAGCTCTCATGCTGTGTGAGCTCAAATCCGGGCATTAAGCTACTGCTGTGTTCATTTCACTGCGCTGAAAAGCAGGGAGTTTAAATCCCCTCTAAGCACCACTGGTGACACCAGAAGGCCAATCTTGATCCAGTCCCACTAATGGTTACAAGTTGGAATCCAGACAGCAGGGGCCAAGGGCAGCAAAGGATTAGGACCCACAGCCCATGTCACGAAGCCTTGCCGGGCTGGGAACGCCGGAGGGCCCGATGCCCCCAGTCCTTTTGTGTCTCCTTTTCGCTGGATCTCGCTGGACCCGGTGGGTCGCGCGGTGCTTCCTCCATCAGCTCCTGTCATGTCATTCAGCAGGCACGAGCCGTGCGCTTGGCTTTTGCGGGGGGAACCAACGCATTTTGAAGTGAGCTTCATTTTTCAGATGTCTGTGGCTTCGCTATGCTGAATGAAGCTGGAAAGCTTTCCACGGCCAACTTCTCCTCTCGAGCGCGGTTTTTGGGCTCATTTGCTTTTCCAAGGAGCCACCAGCAGATGGAGGCAAGAAGCAGCGGGCCCCTTTGGAGCATAAACTCCCAACCTCGTATGTGAGACGACACATGAAGTCTTGTTTTCTCTTTTTTCATCTCACTTTTTATGCTGATGCTTCACTGAACACACAGGAAAGCGACTTCTCCAAGGACAAAATCCTCATGGTCACAATACGCCGCACGCAGCTTCAATCCCAGCGGGAAAAGCAGCGCTGACCCATGCGCAGCGCGGGCCGGCCGGGATGCAGGGAAGCTTCCCATGGGCCTGGCAGCGGGCACGGACACAGGCTGGACCTGCCCCGCGGACGGGAGGTTTCGCTAATGAGAGGAGTTGAGGAGCTGCCCCTGGGATCCCGGAGCCGCTGCCTCCACCCGGCAGCACTCGGCATCCTCCTTCCCGCTCCTCATCAATTAGGAAAGTTTAGCAGTTGTCCTGTGGCTCGCTTGCCTTATTAGCAGCCCATTAGCTATTTCCACCTGGGTTTTGGTGCAGGAAGGTATTTCCTCGTTAGCACGCCCCGCATTGCATGCGGACAGCGGATACCAAACCCAGCCGCTGCCTCTCGCAGCCGCTCGCGCTGCTGGAGAAGCCCCCCGGCCCGACACGGTCCCACCACTTTACGTGAACATCATCACTGCACGAGGATTAAATCAGCCGCTGAGCCACTTTTTGGAACGATAGCCAAATATGCTTTATCTTGCCTTTAAAGAGGAGCTGTTTACACTGTTTTACAGTTTTAGATTGGTCTTAATCTTTACAGCAGGGAAATATTTCCTGGTGGGTTCTTACCCTCCTCGACACAATGAGGCCTCGTAAGTCGCTACGGGTTTGTCTCCACGGGATCAGTCAGGAGATTAATCTGAACTGATTTAAAATGGATTAGTTAACTGCATTCAATCCTGGAGTAGCGATACAGTGTTTTCTCACCCATATCTTCCATTTATTATCAAAGCTCTCTATATGCAGTGGCAAGTTTGGCAGCCCTCGCTCAAGCAGAATTGAGAGCTTGTTTGCACAGGGACAACAGCAGCTGGTTCATCGACTCATATACTGCCCTTGTAAATAACTGTTAATTTCCTTGTTATATAAATGACAAATTAAAGCCAGAGGTTTAGCCAAGACATAGTGGAGATAATAATTCAGATACTCCTCCCTGTTCCCAGTAAGCAAATAGTTATCTCTAGCTGTAATGTAAAGAAAATCCTGTTTTCTCTTTATGATGTTAATCTTGAAAATGTATTTCACAAAACAAGATGACATTTCATTCAGACAACATGGAGACATTTTGCCTCGATGTTATCAGCTAAGCTTACATTTTTTAACTTTTATATTTAACTCATTAAAGAATGTTAATGATAAAAGTTTTCAATAGAGCTAAACTACGATGCTTAAGTCATCTTGACACTTTTATTAAATATTAAAGGAAACTGATATATTGCCATGGCATGGTTCCATCTCATTGAATCAAATGTTTCTGGCAGAAAGTTGCAGTCTCTGGAAGTTTTTGGCCAGCTCTGCTAAGAGGTAAAAATTTCGACCTCATACAAAAAAATGTAATGCCTTTCCAAACCATTTTAAAAAATGTTTTGCTTCTATTCCTCCTGGAAACATTATGTCCCTACTCAACAGGGACAATTTATTTCAACACATATATTAAAGTTGAGGAGAAGAAAAATGAAGGAAGGAGGAGCCACAGAAAAATGTTAACAGGGATCCAAGAGGAATCTGCTGTCAGAGTTAATCTCAGCGATCGATTTGGGAGGGAGCTATTTGCCATACTGCTCTATCAAACCACATAAATGTGTGGTATTTACACAAGCAGTCACGAATCCCAATGGGCGTTTTCATCGAGGCTGAAGAAATAGCCCATCTGGTACCATAAGGATCTTCTCGACCCATTCCGCGTGTTTGGGTTGTGTTACACAAGCAGGATCTGACAACACCAGGAGCTAGTGAGGGGGGCACTGCCAAGCCAGTGGGGTTGGTATCAGTTTGGTACCTCTCCGTTTATTCGTGCTGCTGCCTAGGCTTCCTAGAGAGCTCGGACCGTCATCCACATCATTTCTCGTGCTGCTTCCCTTCCACCCTCCAACACCGTTGGTGCCTATTGCTGGATCAGACGAATATTCTGAAGCGTGGATGTTGCCCGGGCAGTTTTACCGACAGGTTGTATGGAGAGCGGTGAGGAGGCAGCAGACAGATGCTCTGGAAATGAGTCCGTCTCAGGGCGCGAGCACGCTGAGCTGCTCCACACCGTGCGCTCTCCTGCAGCTGCGCGGGTCTGGCATTAGCAGTCACCACTCGGGCTTTGCTGGTCGCGTAGCTTTGCGGGCGCCGTGTCTCCTTACCATGAATGAACCCTATTGATAATTTTGCAACGAGTGAAATCACAGGGAAGCCTCAGCAGAAAGCCCTGCACAGGGCTCGTCCTCCGAGAGGTTCGGCTCCATTGCCTAGAACCCTGTGGTTTGTGAGAAAATAAGGGGAGTCCTCAAGGGTCCTGCCGTTATATTTTTAACTAAGCTCAGGCAAGCTCATGTTTTGTAAGGAAAGATTTCAAGTCAACTCTTCTGTCTCCCATAATGTTTAGAAACGTGTCCTTTAAACGCACCGCCAACGACGTGCCCGTCCCAGCCCGCAAAGTCTGCGCAGATCCCGCAAGGGGAAGGAATGACTGCAAAAACCACGGGCGAAAGGGAGCGGGATCCAGGCAGATCCCTGCGGAAAAGCCCCCGGACGCCCAGGCGGCACCCGCGCCGCAGCTGCCCGTGGCCAACAGGCAGGACAGGCCGGCAAAGCTCCGTCGGCCCCCCTAGGCTGAGGGCGTTAAGGCCCTTCCTTGCGGACGAGGGGAAGGAAGGGGTTACAGAGCAGCAGGAGCCTTGTTAATAACATCAGCGCTGCTACTCAGGTCCTATAGGAATAATGTATATTTATAAATACTAAGATGACAGATTCTATAGGGCCCTTTGAAATTCTGAGCACATGTTTTTGTAAAGGCTCCAAGAACGGCTTGATTTTTGTTTAATGCTGGGATTGCATATTAAACTTTGCGGGGCTGGTTGTTTCCAGGAGAGCGCCGAGGCTCCGAGTGATCCGTGACAGGGGAGCTACCTAGAGCGGCGGTGTCGGGATGGCCTCTGGGTTTGCTTGCTGCTTTGTGCACTCATTGCACTTGAAATGAGCTCTTCTGGCAAGTTCAGAAAGAGCGAGGTGGTTCTGTCGGCGTAAGCAGATCTAAGGGCAGTTAAGCAGTGGATTCTGAGTGGAGGAAAGCACATAGTGGGTTTATTATTCCCAGAGGAGCCGCGATTATTCCCAGATAAGCAGTGACTCAGTGACATTGCGCAGAGCTTGTGGAGGCGCGCGGGTTCATTCGGAAGATGGTGCTTTCCCAGGCCCTCTTGCACAGGCTCCAGACGGACTTTGTGCTGCCCCGATTTTCATTTCTATCAAAAATGCCAAGGGGGACACGCTAGGACAGCCCTTATAGAAGACCATGCCATAATCTTGGGGTTGGCTGCCATGGGGAAATTCACATTCTCCCGCGGCCCAAAGCTACAGGACCAGGGCCATGAGCAAGCACCCTGGCCCGAGCACACCAGCACCTCTCCGGTGTGCTGAGACAGGGGGCTCGCAAGCATAAATACACATACGTGCGTGTGTGCACGCGTGTGTGTGTATAGATACACGCGTACATATGTATCCGGGAAGGGCACATCCCAGCCCCAGATGACAGGGGCCCTGCAGGAGAATCCCTCATCCCCAGCAAGGACAGAAGCGTATTCCTTGACACGCTGCCGTATCTCCCTTCTGCTTCCCACCGTCGTCCCTTGCCGGGCGCCGCGACGTCCCTCGGCGCCGGAGCCGGCGGGGCAGAGGGAGGCGGCAGAGCGGGGCCCTCTCCGCGGGGCCTCCCGAGGCTGCAGCGCGAGCAAACAAACGCAGTAAAAGCTGTAAAGCTGAATGACCATTTTATCTGTTTGCGCGCCGGCCTGTTTGCTGCCTTCCCTTCCCCGGCCCCAGCCGCTGCTCCTCCAGGAGGCCGGCGCCTGGCAGCAGCACTTGCTGGGCACGCAGAGCATCTCTCACGTGCGTTTGCAGCACTCAGCTGCAGCTCATCTGCTCCTGCTTGTAGCTCCTGCTACAAGGATAGGGAATGGAGACCGGTATTTTGTCCAGTTCCTTCATTTTGACCTCCTGCCTGCACACTTGCACTTCCCGCTATAAATCCGTACCGCTAACGGCTGATACTCCGGTTGCCGAATGCGTAGCGTAATCCTTCCAGTAATCCCTAGCAGCATTTTTCCTTTTACTCGTGATCTTCTCTTTACAAAATAACAACTTAGCAAGGTTCCTCTGTAAAGATGAGCGTGGGCGGGAATGGATGTGTATACTCCAACTTAGTCCAGCTCCAGGGAAATGCCCTGGAAAACGGCTCTATCTGGGGCGACTTGCTCAAACGCCCGGAGTCCTGCACTGCCCCTGCCCCCTGCTCGGCGAAGGGCGGGTGCCACGCTGGCCCCAGCCGTGCGGCGCGCGGGCGCCCGCTCCGCTGCTCCGCCCTTCCTCCTTAGGCAGGAGCAATTAAGACGAAGCTTCCTGGCCGGGTTGTCAAGCTGTTTGAAAACTTAATTCCGGTGTCCCTGACACATCCCAAGCGGAGGAGCAGGCGGCGGGCGCCTCTCCCCAGCGGCCGCCCCTCGGAGGGCGCTCGGCGCGCGCGCGACCGAGGGGCATCCGCATTCCCTTTCTGCTCCCCCAGCCACGGAGCACAAATCTGCTTTGACACTTTTAGAGAAATGAAAAGCTGGAATCTCGCAGGAGCTGCCTGTGCCGGGGGGGGAGGAGGGGAGCACGCACAGCAGGAGGGAAGTTGACTTTTCTTTATACATATAGGGTTTTTTCCATGCAGAGTTTAAATTATGCCTGATAAAAGGAGTTTCGTGGATGTTTCAGTTCTTTCAAACCCTCCTGGCTTCCTCCCAATTAAATGAGGTTTGTCAAAGCCACAGGGCTCTGCTGCTGCCGGAGAGGCGGACAAGCACTTCCCGCAGTGACATCTCCAATCCCCAAGGGAGAAGATGAAAGTGTCAGTGCCAAGAGAGAGAGAGGGAGTGTGGAAAAAAACAGGTACAGAGACAGACAGGGTGAGAGCAAGGGAGAGAGTGAGCAGAAAAAGGAATGAGAAAACAGATTGGCATAATGTGTCAATCCCCCCGACACATTTCCGGAGAGGGGACGGGTTCATTTCACCTGGGTTTATCCACCATCCCAGATTTATTATCTGTGCCGTGTGGACAGGGAGCTGCTTGGTGTTATCACAGCAACCAGTGTGTCGGGAACAGAATCCAAGCGCACCGGGCTGGAACGGGTCCAGTACCGTCGGGCAAGATCGTGTCCGGGGGCGACTCATTAGGCCTGTAAAAATTAGGCAGTTTGAGTAATTCTGCCTCTACCCAGCCCTATCACCGCAGTCGGGTAGGACACTTTTTCTCCTGTGTCCTTTTGGTATCGCAGCACTTTGGAATGTAACTGCACCCTTTTACAATTCCGGTGGCTCCGATGGCGCCGCGCAGGTGGGACGCGTATCCTGCCCCACGCTGCCGTCCTCGGAGAGCTGAGGCAAAGCACGAGCTGGAGACGAGGGCTGGAAGGAACTGGGGTGACCTCAAGGAGGGTGAGGGAGGGAAACAACACCTGAAGAAACACAGGGTGCCCATGAGAACCCACCTTCTGTTTCTATAAAATAACTGCAGCGAGAACGTCCTTTTCACAAGTTGCTGTGACGAGTTGGAAGCCAGAGGAAATTTTTCCAAGGTCAGTTCCCTGGCAAAAAATAATGGGGGAAGTGAGTGTTTCCAAGACGCGAACAGCTCCAACCAGCATCTTCCCGGCTGCGGAGGGCAAGGCTATCGGCTGCATCCTGGCAGCAGGGCCCCAGCACAGGAGCAGCTCCTGCCTTCCTGCGCCCTACGCAGCAGGTTAGTTAGAAATCTAATTCCTTTTCCATCTCTTTTGCCCTCAGATGCTCTGGAGCGGCTCCCGGGTGGGGAGCGTGAGCAGCGTGATTTAGGGCTTGGCACCGGCCGCTTCCCCCAGAAAACGCCCCCGGTACGGCTGGGATTAGCCGGCGCTGGGAGGTGCCGCCACGGGGCGCACGGAAGGAGCAGCCGAGGAGCCTTCGTGGACACCCCGGCAGATTTGCTGGTGCCGGGAGGACCCCGAGTCTCGCGTTAGGTGACGGAGGCGCCGCTCCGAGCGCTCCGGGAAGGGGCCGGAGCCGCCGGAGCCGGCGGGAGCTCCGTCCTCTCTGGGACCGGGCCAGGTGGGGAGGGCAGGGGAGGGCAGGTTTCCTTCGCTCCTTCCCAGCTCGGGCTCTTTCGAAAGCAGAACGGGCACAGTTTGGCCCACATGACTTGCGGAAACAAAGTCCTACAGACATGGATCAAATGCCCTGACTGCCTTGATCTAAGGCCAGGGAGGCTCTATAAAGGTCCTATTGTTCCGGGAGATGAACTGCTCCTTTGGGGAATGCTCTTAATACCCCGCAAGGAGGCGGACTCCATCGCATCAAACGTTAGCGGACATTTTTCCCTATTTTGTCTCCTGCAAAATTATATCTGAGGCTTCTTTCTCTTCCACTTCCTCTTTAAGACTCCTACATGCAAATCCAAGATGATTTAGTTGTCTTGTTTGCTGCGGAAGACAGCCGGACGGGAACTCCCGTGTAGTCACTTCCCAGCCTTAGGTGCACTTCTGCCTTCAGAAAAGAGCAAATGGGGATGCGGTGATCAGATTTCCAAGGCACAAAAGTTAAAGCTAAGTTGGAGATGGTGACAGCAAACAGCCATGAGCCTGGGAACTCAATTAGCCTGAAAGACAACTATCTCATTATCTTTCCTAAAATGATATAAATACATAAGAATATAAAAATTTAAAATAAACTCTCCCTCTATTGACTGTCTAGATGACTGAATTTCACTGCTCAATTTCTTTAAACACCCACTTTAGTATTTATTTATTCTAAGCGTGAAGCAGCCCCGGTAATTAGACTGTCAGATTTGGTAAGTTAATGAGGAGTCACTGCAGTGGAAGGTTTTGCATTCGCGAGATTGCTGAAGGAGAGGAGCTCTGCGCCTCTGCTCCGTCGCTTTTTTCTGTCGCTTTTTTCCCCCTCCACTGGCTGGGAAGGAGAGAGCTTGGCAGTGCACAGATCCATTTGAATCCTTTTGATTAGCGGGTTGCATTCCCACCACTGCTCTCCCAAATAGTATTTCGCTGGCTGCTCCAAGAAAAAGGAAAAAAAAAAGAAGAGAAACCTTAGGTTAGATTTCTAGAGAGGGCAGCCCGGATTAAAGGAACGCTCTTCCAAAAAACAACCCAGAGGGAGTGGAGCTGTGAGAAACAAGATCCTGAATTAGTTTATGCGGCGGGGAATGGCACGGGAGGGTATTGGGAAAGCAGGGCAGAGAAGGCAAAGGGGCGAATTGCAGCTCTTCCTTCTCCCTGGTTTCCGCAGAGGCCAGGGAGGGCTCACGGTGCCGGGAGGGAGGCTGCAGCCTCGAATGCGTGAGCTGTTTGCTCCTCTCAGGAAGCCCGAGCGGCTTTTGGGAGGCACCAGGAATGGCCGAGGGCCTCTGTGGTCGGAATACGGTTGCCACTATCACCGCCGATGCCAGTGCCGAGCACAGGAGCTCCTTGTGCGTTAGAGCTGGGAGAACAGAACAGGCAGCCTCGCCTGGATCACCATATCCCAGGCTGGGGGCAAAGGGGGACATTTTCTCACACTGAGAAAGAAAAGATCAGTAAATCCGTGTCCCACTGCCCAGCGCACAGTGGCATCATTGTCAGGGAGGGTTGAGCCGTATTCCCAAATGTCAGACCAGTGCCCTTGGCCCTGGTGCCTCTCCTGTTAAAATATTGCTTCGTTTCCACCTTGCTTAAGCGCAGCAGACCCGACAGCTCCGCTCCTGGCGAGGAGGCCAAGTCGCAGCGATGTTATGGCCACAGCTTCTCCCTTCTTGTGTTTTCCCTATACCACAGCACCGTGCCGCTGCGATCTGGAAACTGGAGTTTATCTTTGGAGGCTCCTTTCCTTAGGACTCCGAATGCCTTTGTTGTCTGAAGCCGACACCAGGAATTTCTGATCCAGTTTGGGTTACTCAGCCACAGGGCCTGTTCTGTTTTCAACTACATCTCCATAACACGCGGCTAACTGCAGGAGATGGAGCTGTTTTTTGTTAGATCGGCCGAACGTTATCATAAAATCTGCCTCCTATGCGTGTGCCAAAACCCAAGCAGAGCTAGGCAAAATCTTACTTCATAACATCCTTGGGTTTACTGCATTTGCATTTTAGTAAGAGATACTTTAAAACGATGCTCCAGCATCAATATTCTGCTCTCCTTGTTTTGTTACAGAAGACCTCGATTACTTAAATCACTGTTATTGAGAGTTTTCTTCCCTGGTTAATTACAGGAAGACATTGTGCAAGCGAAGGTGTTTGGATTATTAAAATCTTTACCCTGTTTTTTTAAAAAAGGCATCTGGATTCAGACATGCAAGCCAGGTTACAAATGTATCAGGAATTTCTTTGTCATTTTAATAGGCTACCAACGGAAAGCAGGAGGTTCCGTGTGCTTTTTCAAAATCTAATCAGAGGTAGATAGGCATCTAAAGCACAACAGCCTCACGCTGGCACACGGGAGAATGGAATTTCCTGGGAACATAATGAAATTGGCCAGCCTTCTTTCATTGGCCAACCTGAATTCAGTTACAAAAATAGACAAAACCAAAAAACTAAACATAGCAGGCTCAAGCATGAACCCCTGGGCCCCACCGCAAGGGACAGAACATCATCACAGCCTCCCTGTTGTTCTCCTGCTTTCGGAAAGGGAACGGATAGTGCCAGAGGTCTATCCCAGGTTGATATACCCTCCATTCCAACACTCCGTCCATTTTCCACCCTGTTCGACCTCCTTCTACGTACCTGCTGAACAGGAACCTCTGGATCCCTGGAACCTGCTTCCCTTCTCACGCTGGCTCCCCAGATGCGGAGCAGTAATGCAACTGCAGTTGGATCTACAGAGAGATTGGACCTGGTTTTAAACGAGCTGTTAACTAGCAATGTAACGGAAGCCACGAGCCCTGCAGAATATTGGGAATTGGGGTATTTTTTTCTTTTGATTCAGTGATTTGGGACATAAATATTTACCCTAATAAAATTCCGTCGTGACAGGGGCAGATTCTCCCCTCCATTGCACCAAGGACCTCTGAAATAGCTCTGGAGATAGATGAAGTAGAATCTTTGTGGGTATAAGACAAGGGCAGAGTCTGGTGCAGGGAACTTTATTTTTAAAAGTCACCTTTCAGTGGAAGAGAACCAAACTGTGCAGCTGTCCTGCCTTTTGTTTTTCCGAAAGCAATGTCAGAAAGATTGGCTTGGCACCGAAGATGTAACAGCACAGGCTGGATGTTGCTCCTGCCGAATAAACTCAGCCATGTGTCGCTTAATAGAGAGATCCGTGGACCAGAAGATCGATGTACAAACAGGACAGATGGGGACTGACAATTGAAAGAATGTAGAGGCTGATCCAAGGCTTAGAGAGACCTGTCATTCCTGGGGTTTGCCTTCGCCTACAATCTCCTTCAACAAAAGAGCTCCTGAGGGAAGGAGGGGATTAGTCGAAAGTTGAGTGAAGTCTCCAGGGAAGATGGTTTCTTGGATAAAGTTGTCAACAAAAGGAATTGTTTAAGACTATTTGTTATAATTTCCGAGAGGGAGCTTCTGCCATTACTAACAGGATTACCAGCCCACCGGTTCCACGCCGGCAGAGCATTCGACATGTGCATGGCAGGCTGCTTGCTTAGGGCTGAATTCAGAGGTCTTCTTACGCTGGGTCCCACGTGTGTGCAGGTGTCGATGAGCAGAGGGGAGATGGCAAAGAATTAAGATGAACCAAGCACAGGGCATTTTTGGTCCAGCTGTTGCAGCAAGCACTGGCACAGAGAGTTGCCAGGGTGTTTTAATCCCCTTGAATTCTTCCTGTAAGAATATAGAAGTGATAATAATATAATAATAGTAGAGTGATACGGGAGTGCTTACTGTGCTCGTATCCCAGTCTGCTTGGTTTCAGTTATCTGAGATGCCTTTTCCTCACCTCTGGAGCATCAGGAACAGGAAGACTCAGTGCAGCTTCACGGTAGTTCGGAGAGGAAAAAGAAGGCAAAGAGAAATAGTCAAGGGGCAGGTAGGCCACCCTCCCTGAATGCATCGTACTTGTCTAAGCAGCGCCACTGGCAAGACTGGGAGAGCTTCTCTGAGCAAGAATTATGCACAGCATTGAGGTACCAGAACAGCACTAGTGAGGGAGCTATGGGGAAACACCGGAGCAAGCGGCAGCAGTCACAGAAAGGGCCAGAAGGCAGCGGTTTGGGGTCATGGAGGAACATCTCCCCCCAGACCTCCCCATCGCAGTCCCCTGAGCGTTAACCTGACGGCCCGGGCAAGAAACAGTACAACCGCTTCCATTCCCTTCTCCCCTTCTTATAGGCATATTTATAGAGTAAAAGAGGGTATAGACTAGCTGCAGGACCATGTTACAGTCTACATTGTAATATTATGACCTTCTGCATTTCAGTTGCTCTGCAATGAATCTAGAACAGTATTTAACGACCTCACAGCAGGATAGGCAGGATCAGATTAGAGCCCAGGGAGTTCTACTTAGACATGTATCTTTGTACCAGCTCCCATGTTCAGGGTTATTTGTTGAGAGAAAAGAACTTCCCTTGAAGAAAGTCAACAAACCTTAAGCACACTGGGGCACTGGCTGTTGCACTGCAAAAGCCTACAAAAAAACTATGGAATTAAGGAGCTTTTCTAAAGTGGATTGCGAGCTGCATAGCTAGGACATGGCTCTCCATTTCTGAGTCACCCAGCACAGTCATTCGCATGTCCAGAGGAGCTGCAGGGTTGGAACAGGGGTGTTCCACATTCCCTGTGCATTCCTGAGGGTGGTTGGGCTAAATGCAGTGAAGATGTGAGATCTCTGATGTCTGCTCCTAATTGGGAGCCATGAAACGCTCGAGATATGTTAAAGAATCAGACTTGTTCTGCATGGGCAATGAGGGGTCTCATGATGGGAACGGAATCGCTCTCTTCACGGTGTCTATCAGGACATCGGCTGTAAACTCCTCCTGCCCCGGAGCAGCAAAGAGAGAGAACAGCTCTGCTGTTTCACACAGCTGCTGTCCCGAAACGGCCAAAGCTCTTCCGCTAAACCGCCAAAGGGCCAGACGACACCTCCTGTCCCTCTGCCCCGAGGGCTGGAAAGCCTGGAAGACCCTGGCAGCAAGATATGCTGCAAACCAACACCCCTCTTCTGCTCTTTAACCCAATACCGGAGACCGAGTGCCTTAAATAGGCCCAGAGGGGAACTGCCCCAGAGCCGCCCGCCTCCCGCATTAAGGGGAGTACTGTTTATATCAGAAATACTGATATATTCTCCAGCCTCTGGCCTGCCCAATCGCAGGGGCACCAGCTGTCAGGGAGACCAAACGTGGTGCTGTGATGAGCCAGGAAGAGAAGATAAAAAAAAAAAAAAGCATTTAGAGGGAATATCTGGTAGTAGATTCAGGCGGGTGCTTAGGCCGAATAGAGGGGAACCTCCGCAGTCTGCAGGTTACATGGATCCATTCCATTAAAGAGCAAAGAACTTCCCTGAAAGGGGACGGGGATGCCTGAAAGGGAATCTGTGAGCTCTGAGTCTGTGCACCGACTTACTGCCACGCAAAGAGGCTGTCCTGCTTCCCCCTTTCCTTCTCTGCTTCTTGCTTTGCAATGTTTCTCTCTTTTGCTCTTTGGATTTGTCTAAGCCCTTGAATAGTGGGTTTAACTTCCTAAATAGTTGGAAAACTGTTCACTCTTTCCCTTGGTTAGTCTTCCATTGCTCTAGTGAACTGAATCAGCTTATGAAGGGGTTGGACAAGGGCTAAACTTCATGGATGGCTGAGTGTGGAAGCAGAGAGGAGGAGCAGGGAAAGGGCATGAAATTCCTGCTATGTTATCTCCCACTGCCTGCTCAATCTCCTTGTGGGTGATCATCCCATGTCACATTTAGGTGTCTGACGTTTTGTTTTGGGGTAATGACAGGATGGGTCTGCTGAGCAAATGCTAAGTACTGCTTTTGTGTATGTGGGCCCATCTCGGTGCTCGCTGCTGAAACCCTCACAGAAAATCCCCAGACAGGGACTGACCTGTCTCTTCTCTCAGAGAAGACCTTCTCTTGGCATCGGATGCGCTGGTAAAGCAGGTGAGAGTGCATATAAACCGAGATCTTTGTCCTCAAGGATCAGCAAAATCTTTCTTCTCGTTGCCTAAAAAAAAGACAAAGAAGAAACAAAATCTGAGATTTTGCAGAAACCTTTTAATTTAGAGAAGATCCTCTTTCAGGCAAAGAGAGCTTTAACAGCGCACTTAAATATCTGCTTTAAAAGCAGCTTGAAGTCAACGCAGTAACTCCTTTCCCAGGCAAACATTCTCTGTTTTCCTTCATCCCGGCGCAAGTTTGTTGGCCAGCTGCATATCCCCAAGATCAAAAACCACCCTGCCTGTCACGGCGCAAGTGGGCAATGCTCTTTAAAGGGGAAAAAAGGCACCAAGAGCGTCCCCCCCCAGCCCAGGATTGCATTTGGGGACACAGATGAAAGCCCTGACGTGGGTCATGTGACAGGTGTCACTTCAGTAATGATATTGGGGCAGAGATAAAAGTCCTCGCCGGCTGCTCACGTGGCGCCGCTTCATTACTCTCACAGCAGGTGGTCGGAGAGTCTCAATGCCTTCATTTTTTTATTATTTTTTAATTTTTTTTTTTTTTTTTTTTATTCTGTGATAATGAGAAAATGTTTAAACTTCCATGCCTGTGTTTAAACATTTCTTCATGCTGACAGCAGCAGGAGATCCCTTGATCAGCTGTCAGATGGGAAAGTGCAATTTTCCCGGAAAGTAAACAGCGTGTTTGCCAGTGGAAAATCATTTTCTGTTTGTTGGGACGGCTGCTCGCGGAGTGATGGAGCCGTGTCGGAGCATCTGACAGCTCAGCAATGGGGAACAGCAAAGAGGCTGAAAAATGTTGTTTAGCCTGAGCTTCTGTAACAGGAGCTCAGGCTTTTTGACACTTTGCTACTGTTATTGTGTGAAAAAACAGCTCTTATGGGTGGCTTATGAAAGTTTTAAAGCAGCAGCTCAGCGCCAGTGCCAATTCCAGGCACCTTCTGGACGAAACTCATGGTCCTGGTGTCGCATCAGCCTGGGGAGATGGGGGCAGTTTCGGGTGGGACGAGGAATGTGAATGTGCTCGTGGGACCCGCCGGAGCGCTGGGCCCGGCCCGCGGCTCAGCCAGAGCTCTGCTCTTGTCCATAAGGATCTCGCAATCCAGCTGGGTTCGCTTTAAAGCTTAACCCCATTTTCTCTCTTCCTATTAGGCAAATATCTTCTCAAAGTCTGCTCCTGTAAAGGACAAGGGATACAGAGAGAGGGCACCTCATTTTAATTAAAGTTCAGGTTTCCGTGTGCCTATGCTGCATTTCCTATGCAGAATCAGCAAATCAACCTGCTTTCAACACCGGGCAAGTTAATTACTGGGAAGACCATTTGGATCGTGCACTAGATACGCGCAGCCATGATCCTACATGGAGCCCTTGATGCAAGAAAAATCCCAACAAACAAACGCCTTCCTCCAAGGGCTGCAGTCCCACAAGTGGGAATGTCACCATCCAGCGCCTCCTGTATAAAACATTTCCCAAGGTTTCGGCTCATTACAGCCAAAGGTCTGATGCCAAGGCGGTACCAGGAAAGCCCTCGGGTTCAGGCTTCGCTCTGAGCTCCGTAGCCCGTGCGAAGCCCTCGGCACTGCGGCCTCGCCGGGGGCAGTCGCATCCCTGGGATCCCTGGGGATGCTGTAATTGCCGGCAGGGCTGGACCACCAGCAAAAACCATCCCCAAAAGATCCCACCCGAATGTGGCCCTTTGTTGGCAGTCATTAAAAAACATGGCACTTTTAATAGGCGCTTATTCAATTAGCAGACTAGGAGGCTCCATCAGATAAGGCGGGGGATTTCCCTGGGAATCTGAGTCACCACGGCACACGGTGCTCAAGGGGGTGCTTAACCCTCCCGGCACCAAGAGGCGCCATCTCGGGAAAGCCTTGGCGTTGGGATTAGCAAGGGAAAAGGGAAAGAGGGCTCTGCTGTGCCGGGGAGCCCCCCGAGGTGCCAGGGCCGAGAGCGGGTCGCTCCCGCCGGCCGCGCCGCGGAGCAGGCGGAGCGCTCGCCCCATCCGAGCAACACGCTGACATTTGGCAGCCCGACAGCTTCCCAGTCCCCTAAGAGGCTTCCTAATTAGAGCCTGGGTGAGAAACGACCCACAACTCGAAGTTTGTCGCTTAGCTTCCCTGCTGTACTTTCTTTCCGCTCCCTTTTTGCTCCTTCTCTGCTTTTCTCCCTTTTTGCCGTTTTCTCTCACCCACTCGCAACGCGTCCCCTCCCCACAGGCAGAAGCCGTTTGAAACACCGAGCGGGAAAGGGGGCCATTCCCGCCTGTCCGCCCAGCCAGCCGTGGCGGCTGCAGCCCTTCGGCCTCGCCGGGCTGCCGAAGAAGAGCGGAGACGGAAGGACAAGCTCTGGGAAGCGCAGCGGGGAAAGGACAGCGGACGCTGACGTTAGTGACAAGGGCGGAGGGTTGGCAGAAAACGAACCTGGTCCCGTTCACTGCTGGGTGGATGAGCAGGGTAAAACCAGCGCTGCCGGCAGCAGCTCCGGGGCTGCATCGGGACCCGGGTTTGCCTTTGCTCATCAGATTCCTCCCCACTTACCCCGCCGCAGGATGGAGTCCGTTCTCCTTGAACAAATCCAGAAAAGTTCGCTAAATGCCGTCACCTCTAAATTTGAGGCTGTGGGAACAAGCAATGTGCCGGGACAAGCGCAACTCTTTTCCTGTACTGAGTTCGTAGATTGGTCTTAAAGAGCTTTTTTTCCTGGTAAAAGGATTGGTTGTTCTCTCAACACAGGCTTCGTGTTGCGGGGTGTTCCCATTCCCTGTCCTCCTCAATAAACACCATGTTCCCTGGATAGCCACCAGGAACGAGCACAAACTAAAGTCTCTCCATTCTTGGCCATACACGTCGTATAATAGCTCTGTACGTTACCAACCATCAGCAGGATGCCAGATGGCAACGCGGGCCTTACACCTACACATATCTACTCATTAACTCCATTAAAGTGAAGAAATTGCATTTAAAATCCACAGGTGAAGCTCTTTCCAGCATATCTGTTGCTGACAAACCCTTGGAGACCTCCATCCAGTACCTGGGGAGTCCTGCAGGACTCTTTTCCAGAGGGCCGGCTCCTTGAGGAACGTTCCCTTCGGAGCTGGCACTTTGTGGACATCATTAGACTTAGCCCGCTCCGAACGGATTCCCGTGGAGTAAATAGAGCTTCTCCCCTGGGGCCTAATATTAGCAACTTCCCCGACAGACTAAAGCTGTGCGTTCTCCACCACCCCTCGCTATAAACCGGAATACGGGTTGGTGTTCTCTATTTATAGAGCCAAACCCCTCCGCTTCCTTGGAGCACCCCTGAAGCTGAGGGAGCTACTGCTGCATTCGCTGCCTGGCACCCCCTGCGTCCGCCTAGCACCGGGTTAAAATTCTGCCTTCCAGCATAGAAATGAGAAAACCACAGAGGTTCTTCTGGGCCCAAAACATCCGATTCCATCTTTACCTTGTTTTTTTGCGTGAGAGAAAGCCAGTGACTCTTTTCAATTAAGCTCCAGTCAAGGTTTAGAATTTCAGCCTTTTAAATCCATTTTAGGTTAAGTCTTGGAACAAAACTTAGTAGCCTGGAGGAATTAATTTTTATTTTAAGGACTCACATTGATAGACTTAGATTTTTTTTTCTTTCTTTTTTCCTAAGATTGCTGGTTTCAAATGTTTAAGAAGCCATGAAAAATAAACAAACCAAATCCAGCCAAAAAACCGCGGCCTCCGCGAGACTTCCCCGCACCGAACGGAGGCTTCCCTAGCTTAAACGCTTCCCCTTAAACGCTTCCCTAGCTTAAACGCTTTCCCTGGCTTAAAAGCTCCGACCTCCTCGCGAGCCACCGGTGGGGCCGCGTCCTAGGGCTGCGCCCGGGCGCCGGTGACGCCGCTGCCCCCGGCACCGTCCGGGCGCTCGCGGGGCCTCCAAGCGCTCTCGGGGCGCTTTTCCTGGCGGCGCCCGCGATGGAGCAACCAGCAGGATTAATGGATTTATTATTTTAGAAGAGCTCATGTTTTCTTAATGCCTCCCAGTTCGAAGGAAGGGTTGAAAGTAAGGGCAGCCTATTTGCATTGTGAATAAAGTTATCCGCCTCCTCCGCCCCCCGGAATATGCAGAAATAAATGCCTTCTAATGAACCCTGGGGGGCCAGGGCTTTGATATGGATCTTGCCGGGGGGCTGGCGGGAGCTGCCGAAACCCATCGTGGCACGGGGAAGGCAGGCGGAGAGTCTTCCTGGGGGGAGAGAGAAAGGAAATGGGATTATCCTGCCAGCAGTTGGTGTTTTTCTGCCGCCACGAATTTACAGAGAGGCCCCGGCTGGGAAGTTAAATTCAGCCCTCTGCAAACAGCAACCGTTTCCCCTCTTCTGAATAAAAGAGAGGGTCCCGTCCAAGCGGCGCAGTCGTCGCTCCGGCTCCGGCCGCGTGCAGAGCAGGTGGAGGGGAGGGGAACGTTGGGCTTGGAGCCTGGGTTTTGCAGCTCGGGTTTTGCGGGATTGGAGTTCGGCTGTTCGGGTCCAGCAACTGTTTGTGTTCCAGCACGGGCGGAGCGGCGGCAGCTCCGCTTCCCGCAGCCGGGGAATCCGCTGCAGGACGGTGCCCTGCAGTTCACAGCGCCCCGAGTAGGCTCAGAAACAACAAACGCAGCCGAAGCCCCTTCACAGGGAAAATCTGCTTAAATGGGTTGTTTTCGGGGGACAAACTGTTGCATAAAAAGGCACCCTGGCAATGGGAATGTTTTCTGTGTTGCCAAGGGGCCCCATAAGAAGGGCATTTCCCACGAGGATGAGACCCAGCAGCCACTGACAGCGGGGCAGGCCGGGGTCCCGTGAGAGCCCCTCCGCACCGGCTCCGGATGGCACAGCCACAGAAAACGGTCGCTTTGGATAAAATTTGGATTTATCCGGAGATTTTGGAGCTGGCTTGGCCCCTCGGTGCCGTTCCGGGCCGGCTCCGCGGCGGCAGCGCCGCTCCCAGCCGTTATCAGCGTCGCCAGAGTGACGACCGATGGGTGAGGAGCTGCAAATTTTGAAACGCTGGGCGAGATCTGGAGAGCATCGGAGGATGCTGAGGACAGTGAGGAAACGCAGAGCCCGAATCTTCCTGCTTCCTTCTCCCGCAGGAGCCCCAGGCTGGGCTCAGTAAAACCCCCGCAGTGTCAGCAACTCCTAATAAATCTTACGCTCGCCTCGCATTCGGGGACCCCACACAGGGAAAAACCCGTTCCCAGGCTCCACGTGCTCTTCCCTCGACGTCCCTAAGGCCCCAGCTCCGCTGCCTGCAAAGCGGAGCCGCTCGGCCCTCGCTGGGCGCAGCGACACCGCGACGCGCAGCGGCCGCGGCGGCAGGGCAGGGGTTAACGGGGATGCCCGCTCAGCTCGGTGACTCGTTTTCGCTATTCCGACTTCTTTCTCTCCTCTTCTCTCCCTTGCAGACTGATTAAAAACTCTTTGAGTTTGAAGGTTTTTTTGTGGCAAAACAGCTCAGCTGCCAGCTGGGTGCCAAGCGGTGAATATTCATGGTATTTAAATGTGACAGTGTGGCGGGGGCTAAAGGACGGGCTCGTTAGCTCTTTTTAGATGGAGATTAGCTGCTTCTTTGCTCCTAATCACCACTGTTGTTGAAATATTACAGCTTCTGTTACAACTACTAATGGCCTAAATGAAGAACAGGCTCCTCCGAATGACATCAAACAGGAGCTGGTCACTTCCAATGCGAGGCCGGCGTCCCCTGCCCTTCGGGAGCGCGCGCTAGGGCTGGAGAAGCGCCCGGCACCGCACGGTACCGGTACCGCACGGTCCGGGTCCGGAGCGCCCTGGGGACAGGAGCTGCTGCCGAGCGAGGCCGCGGGCGGCCCGGGGACGGGCAACGTCCCGCGGGAAGGCCGACGGAGAACGCGGAGCGGCAGCAACGCCGCCGGCCCCGTTGGGAGCAGAGCGCGCCCGGCCCGCTCTGCTCCCAAAGACGAGGGGAAGGCCATGTGTGGTCCTCCGGCGCTGGCAAGGAACAGCAGAGCAGAACACCAGCCTATTGATTTCATGTTTGCTTTAAAAACAACCTAAGTGCATTCCTGGAGCAAGGCAGGTCTGCAAGCCTAAATAAAATAATATTCTCCAGCCTTGAAAACTGACACGAGGCTTCAATGCCTGCTTTAAAGTCCCGTCCCCCAGACGAAGGCTTGCACATTTCCCCAGCGCTTGTCTGCACACAAAAATGGTGCTACTTTAACCAGGCCTGTGCAGCTAAAGCAGCACCTCCCTCCCGCCCTGCCTCCCTGTCCGCACACACGGATAAAGCCCGTTTCTTTGCTCCGAACCTTCCCGACCGGAGGGAAAAACTCCGTGACCCGTATGGGACAAACTGCTCTCCACACACCTAATAGGAGCAGCGGCAACGTTCCGGCTCTGATAGCAAACGAGCCCGGCTGAGGTGGCCGGGGACCCCTCCGGCACTCACAAGGCAGCACAGAATCTGCATTAAAAACGGTCTAAATACAATAAATGTATCATTTATAACGTACAAGCAAATCAGCAGAATCCGCATCTTCCACAGTGTAAAAAAATGGGCAGGAAGGGCATGTTGGCTAAGCTCACCGGGAAAGAAAGAGCCCCAAGCAAAAGCCACAGCAGATTCACACGTACAAAACCAAAATGGATTTGAGGTTAGAATTGCTACTTTCCATGAATGGTATCAGAAATATAGGGGCCTTCCCTTTAAAATTCTTGCTTTTCCAGGTGAATAGGACTGAGTAAGGTCTTTTCTTCTTCCTGAAGAAAAAACAAAATAGTTTTTTTGTATACTGGATAAACATATATGTCCTTCTGGCAGAACATCAGGGCTATAGATTTCAACAGACAGCATTTGATATTCACGATACTTGTGGGCAATGTAGCTGTAGAGAGGAAAACCAACGTGATTTCTCATCAGAATCTTGGTAAAGTCACACTGTTTTAGATGCTAAGCTAATAAGATAATAATGAACAAACCCCTAACTTCACTCTTGATCCATGCAGGAAAACGCATCAACCTTATTATCACTCAGGATAATTTCCCAGGGTTTTAAATGCCGTATTGAAAAGTGCCCCAATCCTAATAGTCTCAGTAATAACATCAAAGCCTTCAGATATCTCATCCATTGAAGCTCGGATGACCTGAATTGCAGCCCTTCAACAGTCCCTTCCACAGTTGTTTTCACTGTTTCTGAGTAAATCAGATGGTGCTTAGTGGGTACTTGTGGAGGAAGGAAAACAAAAGCCTGACGGATGCGGTTCCCAGCAGCCTGGGACGCGGCACCAAGCGCATCAGCCCTCCCAGGCTGTTCCTCGGCATCCTGGAGCGCCTCTTGCCTTAGGATAATTTTCTTCAGATCTGCTTGGCTCCACAAATTCTGAGCTCCCAAATCCTAGGAAAAACTGCAGCAGTTAGACACACGAGGACACATCCTCCCGTCTCCCACCATCTGCTCTTCCCTACAGGACCTGAGCTGCTGAGCCCATGCCCCATTCCCGACCTTCCCTTTCCTGCTCCCATAGTGGCCGCCAGCTCCTCTTTGCCATGCCGATCCTTCCTGCCCTGCACCGTGTCCCGCTTGCAAGCGGCACAGCCTTCCCTTCTCCTCTCTCCCATCCTTTCTTTCCTTAGCAAAGATCACGAGACCTCATTACGGTTTTGCTCATTAAAGCGACCTGCGTTTGCATCCCGGAGCTTTTCCGGCTCCTCGCGGCACTGGGTGCGGGCAGGAGACGGCGCAGGGGCCGGACGCCCGCCCGGCCACGCTGCTGCGCGTCCCCTCTGCCGGCCGGGCCCCGGCTCTGCGCGCGGAGGCTCCCGGAGGGCCCGGCTCCCCAGAGCACCCGCAGCATCCAAACCCTGCGCAGGATTAATTACCGGCGAGCGGCTCGTTAGGGGCTCCGCCGGCGCGCGGCGGCGGCAGGAGAAGCAGCCAATTAAGCAGCCGCCGGAGCAGCACCAAGTGCGACCTCACCGTTAATTGCGGCTGCCTCTCAGGAGCTTCCTCCTCACGCAGGGCACGGAGAGGGGGCTCGTGCAGGTGCTCAATTTATTTCTGCTCACAAACAGGCACCGCGGGGTATAAACCTGCTGCCCGTGGCGCGGCAGGGCTTCCGGTGCCGTTGCACCCACGGGCCCTGGAGGAGCGGGGGGATGAAAGTCGTGCACGAGCAGAAAAGGCCTCCTGGCGCTCGCGGGTGCAGCGAGCAGCGCCCGGTACAAGGCGGCCTGCAGAGCAGGGCTCTCCGAGGGCAGGCGTCGGCGTGAGGGCTCCCGGGCCCTCCTGCTCGCCGTGGCCCCGGAGCGGCGCGGCGGAAGGAGCGCGGGAATCGCCGGGAGCGCCTCGGTTCCGGAGGAAGGCGGCTCTGCGCTGGGGCAGCCTGCGGCGTAACCTCTGCCTGGCCTCAACTCCGTCGCGTTTTGCAGCAGCCAAGGTGGAGCTCAGGGCAGAAGACACGGCCAGAACAGAAGGGAGAGTCTGTTCAGCCTCCCCTCACGAGAAAGCCATTTCATCCCCGTTGCATATCCAGCATTATCGCGGAAGGGATCCGGACCACGCAGCAGCCTCGCGCGGCTTTGCTCCAGCTGGGAATGCCGTGGGAAAGCACACCCGAGGAGACCGCTCTGCACGGTGCCCTGGGGATGGGTAACCAACAGCAGGGTCAAGCTGCTTCCGTAATTCCGCCTCTCCCTTCCTTCTCCTCGCCCCTACTGGAGCGACACCCGCGCGCGGGACAGCTGGAATTTTTTTCCCAGGCCCACTTGAGGACGTTTGTTCCACCTTGTCTATGACAGAGGATGGGGGTGCCAGAAGACGTCCGAATCCTGAAGAACTTCCCTAAGCCACTAAGAGCCTGGGTATTTCCATCCCTCTCCAAACTGGCAGCTGCCATGGGATATAACTATATTTTCACACCATAGATGAAGTTCATTTGAGCTGATCAATCCCTAATCATTCCATTAGGGGAACACAGGGGAATGTAACACCACTCCCTCTCGGGAAGACACCTAAGGTTTCTATATGTTCCTGTAGCAGCTCTCGTGCTTCCAAGAGACACAAAGTCCTGACCCAGCGCTCCAGTTTCCGGCCAGACGGCGGAGGTTTTTGCGCACCCGTCTCCGCGGGAAAGCCGAGACGGAAGCGGAGCCCGGGGGGATGCTCTGGCTCCCAAAGCGCCGCGTCCCTGCGCAGCGCAAGGTCCTTGGCGAGAGGGGCTGGTTCTCAGAGCTACCCTAAACAGGAGCGGGGAAGCAGCGTGGCCGAGACACGGCGACGGGCACGGAGCCAACGCGGAGCCGGTTCCCTGCTCTCCTGGGTCCGCTGTGCAGGAGGGAGCTGCTCTCTGCGGGCTCGAGGCCTCGGCTCGCTCAGCCCTCAAGGGTTAGCACCTCTGTAATCAGATTAAGGCCTCCAACAACAGCTGTGTTTGTTCTCCGAATTAAAGGCAGAATAATTATAAATGGCTGTTTCCCCACCAATTAAAGGACTAACTGCCTCCTCTCTTCCTGGTTTCCAATTTGTTCTCTGAATAAATACATTGCAGCATTGATAGCGATGAATTACTGCCACTTGGATCACAGGGATCTGTGCAGACTTCATAACAATTATAATCTCTTATCTGAAAATGACTTGAGGGAAGGGGGCCATAAATCCCATTGAAAGTGAATTCTTGCCAGCATTATCCACTATTCAAATGGATATAGGCTGAATAATTGGCCCTGATTAATTAAAAGCTGCAGGGCACCAGAGGGTGAGACTAATGTAGGTCTTCACCTAAGCCACCCCCCCAGCAGTTTCTTGCATTTTTTTTTTTTAAAAAAAAGGCACAAAAGCTCCTTCTCAGGGCTGCGTTTGCTGCAGACCGCGAGACGCTGGCGCGGGACAGTCGCACGCGGCCACGTGCTCGACCAGCGCCCGCCTCCGAGCTCCCGAACAAAAACGATGCCAGGAGCAGCACAAGGTTCCTGCAGGAGCCCGTCTTCAGCACAGGGGAACATTATCCGCGTTTGAGGGTAGCGAGGCCGTGGCTGAGCCAGGGATGCAATCCGGGCCCCGCAGCCGCAGGGCCGTCTTTCTGCCCAGCGGCACAGCCGGCGGCAGCTCATTCCTCCCGCCGGGAAAACACCGCACACATTTATTGCTGTTTACATGGCTGAACCGAGGTGAAACGCTGAGATTTTGACGCAGGTTTGCTGCCAGTTTCAATGCTCTTTTGGCACCAGAAAATTATCGGCATAACAAGACGCTGTTAGCGTCTGCCTCTCCAAGCAGCAGGAGTGAGATGGGTCCCGCAAACGCTCCCGCGCAGCCGAGAACGAAGGTTCTCATGCAAAAGTCGGAGGCTGCCGGCAGGAACACAGAGCAGAATTGAGAGAACAAAATTTACACGGAATTGATAGAACAAAATGAGGGGGGGCTACAGGCCCCGAATTTTGTCACCGTTAAAACCCAGCAGCCTTGTGAAAGGCAAGAGAGTCACGTAGCCGTGCGCTGGGTGGCACTCGCTGCAATAAGGACGCCCCTTATTTGTGCGGGGGGGGACGGGGGGCACAGTTACTCTATTCTCCCGCTGTGTTTGCTTAGAAAGTCCGGAGCACGCGGTGAGCTGGTCCTCTCCCGTTTAATGGCGCTGCTTCCCCGCTCCGCGAGCAGCCTCCTCGCGCGGGGAGGCCCTTTCCAGCCCAGGTGTCTGCCAGGGCTCTGAGCGGGTCCGGGCGCACGGGGAGCTGCGAGGGAGGGAGGAGGACGGGGGGCTCCCGCAGAGGGGCCTGGGGGTCCAAAGGCACCACGGGTTGCGAAGGGGCGCGCGGTGCTGCCGTCCCCACGTGCGCCGCTGCGATCGGCCGCGGGCCCGGGGCGGCCGCTT
>VZSV01000046.1:4495070-4511276 GCA_013398735.1 Nothocercus julius
GGCGCGCAGCGCCGGGCTCCGGGAACGCCGGCACCGCGGCCCTCGCCGCCCTCCCAAACGTCCCGGGACTTCTCATTTGATCAACCCTGGGGGCCGAGCGCACGGGAACGGAGAGGCCCTCCGAGCCCGCGGCGGGGAGAGGCGCGCAGAAGCACGGCCAGGAACGCCGCGCGGGGCATCGCGGGGAGCTGAGCGCGATGCGCAGCTGCGGCGGGCAAGGCCGACCCGGCAGCCCAGCTCGGAGCGCCGCGGGAGCGCATGGAGCAGAACCTGCTGCTTTCCAGCTCTCCTTGTCTCGGGAGCTTTGCCGCCTCTGGGAAACCGCAGAGAAACTCCCACCAGCAGCAGCGACGTGAGGGATGAAGACGGCGACGCACGCGTGATGGTATCAGCATTTTTCCTGAGCTGCAGTTAGTTGGCTCCTAGTACGAAGCTGTCACTCCACCTTTGAACGCACGAGGAATATTTCGCCTACCCCCAGTGAAAGAGACACTTGCTAGAGATTAAATCGTAAACCCTGTCACCCACCCCCAGTTTGGGAATGCGCGAAGCAACAGCCCTCGCGTCTCTCCGGCAATTAGTGCGGGAAATTCCGCCCGGGACACTTCTTGTACACGAAACAGGCAGCACCTCGCAGACTACGAACCACAGCAGCGATGGACACGGCGACCCCGGTGACTGCCACGGGCTCGGCGGGAGAGCGTTCCCAGCGGGAAGGGCGTCCCTGGCTCCCCTGCAGTCACCGCGCTTCCTTCTCCGCTCATCCCTGCACAGGCGGCCACCTCTAGCCGCGGGCCGGTGGCCGTTCTCATTCACAGCGGCTGCGGAGGAGGCACAAAGAGGCCAGGCCACGTTTGAACCCGCCACGGCCCTGGCTGAGCCCGTTCAGGGCAGGGATTCTTGCTGTGCAAGGGAGGAGGCCGGATGCTTGGAAGCAGAAAGGGCATCCGTGCCCGCTTTGTCCGGGGATTTAAGCACCAGTTATGTGTTTGCCCCGGGAGATGTAGTCAGCAGGAGGTTTAGGGAACAACGAAACACGAGCCAACGTGGACAGCGCCGGGGCAGCGTCGGGTCTCTGCGGCGCTCCGGCAGGATGCCGCAAAGTGCTCTTGGAGTTACAGAGGGAGCCAGACCCATGGCAACCGCCCCAGCTGTTGAGCAGCTTTGCCAGGACGGAGTTTAGAAGCCCCTGCCTCTTCCTGGGTAACCTGTTCGTAAGCACAGGCCTCAAAATCCTTTGCATAAACCCTCCCCGTGCTGGACGCCGGCCCCTGCTTTGCCGGGCTTGTGCCAAAGAGCCGCAGGGCCCCGCGCCGAGGGAGCCGCCGGCCGAGCGGAGCCCTGCGGGCCGGCGCTGCGATGGAGGCTGTTGCCCAAAACCCCCCGGGTTTGGGCTGAGGCCCCTCTGGCACAAGTGCTGCAAAAACGGGACCCAGCGAGACCCTCACCGGCTTCCAGGAGAGACACAACCTAAGGCGAGGGCGCAACAAAAACGTGCACACGGCGGGGACAATAAAGCTCCCGGGAATCAGACACGGTTCCTGAAGCCGGGCATACGGATGAGTGCTGCAGGAATCACCTGGGCGACTGCTTGCTTCTGCGGAAGCTATTTTTTAGAAGCAAAAGAAGTCAATAAATAATAAAAACTATTTTTTTAAGGATTTAAGCATGGCCCTAACGCGGTCTGTAGGTGTATCCCTCTCCAGACTAGAGATGAACAGCAGCTCAGTCTTTCCCACCCTGCCCTGTTTCCACAACCGCTGTCCTTGGGTTCAATCCCTTACAACTTGTGCGGGGGTTCTCCAAAACAAAAGGCTGGAGTAGCCTAATCCTACCCATTATAAACTACTATGAAGCACTGTAGATGCTGGGTTCCTTCCACACCAGGAGTGATTTTACTCCCCTGGAAGACACAGGTTTCACCCCTTCGCAAATCTCCATGAAGAAGAATATGAGATGAATGTAAATATTAATAGCAAATATGTTTATGTTTTATGCAACACCATGTTCATTGCACGTATGTGCATACACGCCCACAAAGATACATACATATATATTTAATATTATAGAATAATAAATATTAGAGAAAGAGCCAATCAATATGTAGAAATTATTTTTCTCTTGCGGTGAGGCTAATTATCAGCAGGGATTTTTTTTATTAGCTCGTATCCTTCTGGATTTCAGTTGAGGACGCGATGGCAGCCTGTGTTCTGAGGGTATAAGGGCTACTTTGCTCCTCATACTTTATTCTGTGTAAGCATCCAAAAGGAAACCATCTGCTCTGAAAGATGGCTATGCTATCAATTATCTGTAAGGATGCACTTCCAAGGGAAACGATATCCTTTCAAGGCTCGGCTAGCTTGTTTGGACGACTTTACCAGCGGAGAATTTTCTTTTAGGTGCCTCGAGCGTGTAAAATTTCAAGACCGAATATTTGGGAAATAACAAAGTTAAAAAGGTCAGGCGGGAAAGCGAAAGGCAAGACGGCCGCGGACTGTACTCTCAATGGCACACATTGTTCGGCAAGAAAGCGCGAACCGGGAGGTATTCCAATCCCTAGATAAGTAAAGAGAGAACGCCACGGGGAAAGAGACGGCACCTGATAAATTTCTGGAGTTGAGGCCAGCAGGGCAGATGGGGGAAAACTGAAGCCCGAAATAGGAACGCGGGTTCTGCAACGCAGCGGTCCCCGCACCCATTAGTGAGTAATTATGGACTCCTAAGGGTAGAAGAAACTTCCCCAAGAAGTGCTCAGACGAGAGGAACTAACCCATTCGCACGATGTCTCTGATCTCTCGCAAATTCTGCCAGGGTCAGTCCATCTCAGGAAACGCTTTTCAGTTAGCACCAGGCCCCCCATTTAATGTGCAACTGCTTCATTTTATGCTTTTATAAAACACCGGCACAGGGGAACTTTCCTGAGCAGACAATTATTGCACTCTTTTCATACATTTAGAATTTTAAAACTTCAGGTATCTGATCTCTCTATTTTTATTTTTCCTCAACAGTCTTCAATAATTTTCAGCAAACAGTTGCATTCTCACACCCCACACATCTGAACAACTCCAGCAACGCTGACCGCCACTGCCGTCGTCACTGTTCATCACAATTGACTGGAGCGAGAAACTAGAGTAAATTTTGCAAGTTGCAAGTATTTGATGGAGCCAGGAAACTGCTAACTACCTCAAATTGCTGGGATGTGTTCATACCTGTAGCTGTTAGTGACAAATGCTTCTCATTCCTGTGTCCTGGAAGAGCTGAACTGCTGCCACCTCCCCTGAGGAGTCCCGAACAAGCCAAGTGCAGCTTGATAAACCCTCCTGAACTTCCTATAAGGCACCTGTAAGGAGAGAGAGGGCTGCAGAACGTGCCCATCTCTTTGCACCAGCCATTCCCTCCCTCCAGACCTTGCAAGCGTGAAGGACATGCTCAAGTATGAAATATTCCGGTGAGGATGAAGGTCCTGCCCAGGATTACTCTGCGAACGTGGGAGTGAGTACACACTGTCTTCGGGCTCTGTACCAAAAACATTGCAGCTACCTAATGTAAGATATGCTTATCTCATGTGCGTTCCCTCATCAAGCTCCGAACTGCCCGTGGAATTGTGAAGGAATTGTGCCAGCAAGGTTTGTGCTGGGCCAGGAACTTCTGATTACAGCCACTCCATCTTTATGGGGATCAGGTATCACTTCTCTTTTCGCAAAAAGCATAAATCAGGGAAAAACTCGGCCCAGCTCCATTGTGTGTCCAGAGCTGACCTGGATTAACTGGGTGCTCCTGGGTACACGCTGGGCAGGACAGGATCAGCGAAACGCACCAGCCCGTGCCCTAGCACTGCCCTCGAGCTCCCAAGAGCCGAGCTGCGCTTATTCCCCTACGCCAGTCGGGTTTGTCCTCACCTGCGCAGCGGGATGTGGGGCTGCAGCCACCCAGCAGGCTGGGAACGGAGTCTTCGCTATTCCTGCTCTGCCCCTGACTCATCAGATCACCTTGGGGAAGCCACGTGAATCCTCCACGCTCGAGTTTCCAGAGCTGTGAGATACAGAAAATAACATTCTTTAAGGCCCATGCAGATCCTTTGATAAAGGGTAACAATTTAAAAAGGCAATTCTTGACTGCATCCTCAGGAATTGCGTCCTTGGCACTGGAAATCTCCTCTAGTGCACCGCAAGTGTTAACCCTGCTCCAAAGAGACAACAACAGAACTCGGCACCAGCTTATCATTACAGGCGCTGGAAAAACACCCTTTGCTTGCTGATACACCATTGGAGGTTTGGCAAGTCCGTGTGTTATTTCTGAACACAATCACAACTTGCCTCGAGGTCAAGGAATTACTTAGCACTGCTCAGGGGTATCCAGGAGGCAAGCCAACCTCCGGCTGTAGCGCTCCACGTCCTCGGGAATATTCCTCGGGTTTGCTCCGAGCCTGAGCGCATTCTGAAGACACACAGCTGGGTTTTGGGGCATCATCTGGGACTATATGTGCTCTGATCAACGTGTTTTACTTGCCAGGGAGAGTTTTAATTTTCTTACTTAAAGAAAAAGGATTGATTTCACAGGTGTTTATATAGGCTCTGTGCAATCATTCTTAGCTTTTCTCCCTCCCCTTATAGATCATATAACATTTATTCTAAAGCAGCAATGGCCGAGGCAGCACGCAGCTCCAGCGCAGAACAGGGAGGGCCCTTCTTATGTCACTGCTGTCAACTTAGGACAAAAACTGCGATGAATAGGGAAAAATAAATAAATCTTTTGTTTTCAAAGCTAAAGAGCCAAAAACGCAGCTAGAAAAGTTCCATAAAGGTTTAGCTTTCGGGAACACATAGCGGAAACAAAGCTGATTCCTCCTCCGGCTGTGCCCCCTGACCTCGGAGTTTTATATGTCACTGCCTAGAAGGCCTCTAGTCACGGCAGCCTCTGTGCTCGGCTTTCCCAGGACTTTCAGGGTTTTCCTCGGGGGATGCTTGAGCGGGGGGGAAAAAAAGGGCTTTAGCACCAGTCTTCGATTTAAAATAGCAGGGGGAGTTGCTGATTAATATTCATGAGGCAGGAACAGTCTGCTTTTTGTTACCGGCGCCGTTTCCCATGCAAGGTGGGTTGGGAGGGAGGAATACATTAGGAAACGCATCCTGCTATCGCAAGTACCACCACCTTCAGGCATCCACAAAACCAGGACCCGAAGCCGAGCTCGAATGGTAAATATTTATCAGGGAAAGGGCTTGCCTCGCATTCCCTCCCCTCTCTGCCTGTATACATTAAACTCATTATTTGGTTTTAACAAGGGACCTGTGTTCCCCTGAGTTCCCGGCTCCCCCCGGCCTAACTCGGGACATAAGTGGATAGTCACAACGTGCTATAAATCCCCTCGGCTGCTAGCACAGCCGAACGCATTTCCTTGTTTGCCGGGGTTCTAAAGTCCCTGCTAAGATTGTTTCTCCAGTGGGAAATGTCACTCCTATTCACTGAGGCACAATGAGGCGCAAGACCAGTTCCCTTGCACTTCTACTGGAATATTTTGGGGATAAGCCAGCCAAAACCAGTCACTTTTACACCAGTCTAAGGCTGGGGTATCCAAAGAGTGGGAATGAAGGAATGTCTTTCCAATGGAGCCCCGCTTTGGGGTGCCTGCAATTCACGGGCGTTCAGCTCCGAACACGGGGTCCCTCGTGCCCCTCACGGAGCCCAGGCCCTCCCGGCAGCCAAGCAGGTCCCAGCGCAGGGATCCGGCACCAGGAGCCCCTTCTGCAAAGGCTGGTGAAGGGTCCAAAACCTCCTGCCGCGCTGGGGCGAGGAGCGCGGGCGCTGCCGCCCGCTCGGAAGGCTCCGCCGCCGCCGAGCCCGTTGCAAATGCAGAGCACGACCCATTTTAAACAGGTAGCCCACGGAAGCCTCCATGTCGCTGCCTTTAGGGACCTGCTTCAAGATACAGAGGACTTACCTTGAAGATATTTTCCATACCGTTTGATGTTGTGGAACCGTCACTGGGAATACTGAGAGCATTAGATGCCTGGGTGGCTTATCGATTTGTTCTAGTTTTATCAAATTGACTAAAGTTCGTTCGGAAGCCTCCCTTCCTCCCAGCCAAAAACCTCTTCTGAATGCAGCCTGGAGAGGGGCAAAGGGGGGAAAAAGAAATAAGGGACCTTGAAAGTTGAAAAAAAAAAATATCTAAAGAAAGCTGTGATGTGAAAATGGACTTCATAAAAAGTATATATTATTTATATTACTAACAGTCTTCAGGGTTCAATATTTCTTGCTACTTAAATTTTGGAAAAAATTGGATTTGCATGTGTATGATGTTTCTAATGACCACACACATGCGCGTGTGTGAGGAGGGGGAGAGAGACCTGCAGGGAATAGGAATGAGTCTGCCAAAAACATTGATTTTTCTTTTTGTCAACCAAAGGAAAAGAAAACTTAGACCACGGCCTCTTTCTGTGAGCACGAAGGCTGAGAGTTACCTTCTCTGTAACCTAAAGCCACGAAGTAATGACGAATTAAATGCTTGAGGTTGCACAAGACGGGCCCAGATCTACCCCCTTCCCCCAGCAGTAAGGTTAGACACCCTGGGAGATTTCCAAGGAACTTTTCAAAGGAAAGCAGAAGCTGTGAGGATCACCAGCGTTTGGCAGCCCGGAGAAGGTACCCAGGATTTTCCAGAGGCCGAGTATAAACCGTCCTGCTCCAGGTGAGCCGAGTGCTTCCCTGGCACTGCCAGGGCCTGGAGCTTCTCCCAGCAGACGTCGGAAACTAGAAAAAAAACAGAGACAGGGGTATAAGGGGTATAAATATCTTACTGAGCTAACTCCATATTATCTGTTCTTCTCTGATCCCTGAACAACTTCACAGACGTCAGGGTCACGTTTATGCAAAACAGGTGCTGGACCTGAATTTGATGCTTCTCTTTTGCTTCTTCTAGAGCTGAAACAGAAAGTTAATACCCATATTTATTAATCTTGATACTTAAAGTAACTTTAGATACAGTCTATTAAAAAAAAAAAAACAGAAAAGATTTCAATGCTATTTTTTATTCCAACCATCTTTCTCCACTACCTCTTCTCTTTAAGAAAAAGACTACAGACCTCATCTGTTACAAACTCTGCAGCTTTCCTCTGAAAAGCACCGATAAAACAGCTAATCTTCCCCCAGCAGAGCATTTAAAGGCACAAATAGGTTTAAATAGGTAATTCTTTCTGTGCTATAATCCCGGATATATTTTAAGATGCATTTCTGTTTCAATCAGATCTTTTTAATTTTAAAAAGTCCTCAGCAGAGGCTGCCTGGCTCTATCATTCTGCCCTCCCCTTCTCCACCCAATGAATCAGTAAATTGTAACAAGAGAATCTGGCTAAACAAGTTCCTAATTCAAACGCCATCTTATGGACAAAGGAGTCTTTGAAAATAGGATCCGTCATCTGGCTCCTTGCGACGGAGCGGAAAGTTGTGTTTTTCCCGTGCACGGAATCCATCTCTCCCGTCCGCGCCGTCACGCGCGGAGCGCCGCTCCGGGCTGAGCTCAAGGAGCCCGGGGGCAAGCAATATCCTGCCAATTAACACAGGGCTAATATTTCTCCCAAGAACTGACTGTAAAGGAGAAATATTATACTAGCTGACTCCAGGTTATCGGTAGAGCCTCCTTGCCTAAGGTCTGCTCTGGTTCTCCACAAAGCAGCTGCCTGCACTGAAGGCAGCCCAGGGTCTCAGGCAGCGCATGGGGCCGGCATCTCTTTGATGCTGAAATTACAGAAATTGTAAATTACGAAATTGCACGAAATCACAGAAGTTAAGCGATCAGCAGGAGCGTCCCGCGTCCTCAGAGCCCGGCGTGACACGGGCGTCCCAAGCGCAGCGGGCGGCTCGTCGCCGCTCTTTCTCCAGGCATCACCGAGCTGCAGCTCTCTGCGCAAGCCGCGCTCCAGCAGTGTTGCCGAGTTCATTGCACAGCACTACATTAATTAACGTGTATTAAGCGCTTTCAGAGCCGAGCACTGCTATATCCCTGATCATAAGCTAAACAGAGATCCCAATTGCTAGTGTCTATTGAAACGTATCTCAAATATGTCTATTAATGTTCTTACAAAGAAACCTGCTCTTTGCACGTGTGTCCTTTGGAGTTTTTTTGGCTTCTTCTTGCCCACTGTTGCAGTACCTGAGAGCAACAGAGGCTGTGGGACTTGCAGTAAAAGACGTTGGTTCGATGTACAAACGCGCGGGGCACCTCGCGTAAGGAGAGCGGACTCTTTTCCTTCACCCTCCTGCATCTTGTAGCTTCTTTGAGGAGGCTGGTGGGAAGAGGTTAAAGGTTACCTAGAGCTGCCAGGAAGAGTGAAAAATGGTGCAACGTGCCCCCTTCTCCACTGCGACTCCCATTATTCCCCTTTGTCAAGGCAATACCTTCCCAGGGAAGGCCTGAATGTTGCAAATTAGTGCTCCAACTTATCTTTCTAATTACCTCTTCAGGTGCAACAGCGAGCCAGCTGCTTGCATGAATAAAAGAAGCGGCTCAGTAGCGTCTGCGTATTGGCATCTGGCATTAACATTGGGCTTATACAAAAAAACAGCAAGAGGGTTTTCCCCTCTTTCCCCAGCAAGCTGCAGTTCCTTTGGGGGCAACGTTTGGTTGAAGACACCCAACCACCTAGTCCAAAAAACCGCCCCAAATTGCAGTGTCTGAGCACCGAGCAGCATCGATCTCCTGATCTGCCCGTGTCGTAATAAATCGCTTTAGACCCAGCCTAACCAAAGGGCGCCCAGCGGCCACTGGCCAAGAACCGCAGAGCTCTGATCCGGCTCAGGGCAAATGACTACAGCCAAGTTCTGCAAAATAAATCCGTGTCCAGGCCACGGCCTGGGGAAAAGTGCAGCACGTTGGGCACCCGCTGGAGACTGAAAGAGGAATTTTGGACTGAAAGAGGAATTTTGACACAAGGTTTTCATTTAAACAAACTCACAACGTTCTGTTCATCTGCGACAAGAGCTAACGCACTCTTAGCAGCTTTTCATGTCTAGTTAATCCTGAATAATGTTAGTAATTTTTACAGTTTCCCCATGTAGTTGCTGCTTGTTTGCTAGCTGGAAATCATCGCCGTGCCACACGGTAAGAAGGGAAAGGTGGAATTCAAAGTGCCTTCAAATCCTGATTTCCCGGTGGCCCACGGAGAGGTTGTTTCCTACACCTCGCATCCTCGCCTTAAAAAAAGGCGCCTATCGATGTCAGACTTTATAGATTAAAAAGTAAAGCCCTCCGTGTCAGAATCAAAACCGTTTCACTAGGAGGCAACTTTTTCAGCTACTCATATATAAGAGATACTAAATTTTGGAAGATTTAAGGAAACTCTCGACAGCCTTTTGTATTAAAAAAGAAAATACTGCAACTATTTCTAGAGATAACGTGGAGCTTTTCACGGCCCCCCGCTCCAAGGACACACGGCCGCAGCACAAAGCGATGCTGGTGCTACAAGTTCCCGCTCCCTTCTCCTTTCCTCCCGGTGGGACAGGCCCAATCACAGCCCCCAGAGCCGCGGATTCCGACGGGGCAGACGGACGCAACACCTGAAAGGGCGACACGCAGGGCTGTTGTCACCTGGCAAACGCAGGGGCTACGAGTGAGAGACTATGAATGGGGAAAGCCAGGAATGTGGAGTGGAAAAGGAGCTGAGATGTTGCTCTGGGAAGGACAGGAATGAAATAACCCCAAAGCCTGTTTAGAGAGGGAAGAAACTGCACGACTGTTAATCATTGCCAACAAGTCCTCAACCCCACAGGAAACAGAAAAGGAAGGACAGACTGGAGAATACCCGGGCATGCAAAAGGTTGTTGTTCTCTCTCTTCTCAGCCGCGCTGAGGGGTAGGAAATCGGTCTGCAGTGAGAGCAGGAAGCGCCGAGCCTACGCCAGGCTGACCCCGCTGGATCCCGATCCCAATCCCGATCCCACTCCCTGGCCTCAGCCCCTGGGCAGAGGGACCCTGCAGAGCCCAGGCTGCCCTAGTGCACCAGGAGCCAGGGAGCACCCAGCTGCTCCACACCCTCTAAATCCTTTGCTAATTGCTTTATTGCCACTATTTGTGGAGATAAAGGAAAAGGATTAATTAGCTCAGGGGGAAGAGAGCAGCTCTCCCTCAGATGGGCTTCATTAAGTGATACAGGGGGGAGGCAGCAAATCAATTAACAAATTTCTCTGCCTTCCTCATGAGCTGGGGCAGGTTTTGCTTGGGGTTGTGACTGCTCGAAAGGAGCCTCCTCTGCTAACCGGCTGCACCTAATGCACTCAGCGGCTTGCAGGGAATGTGCTAAAACGGGGTGCTCTGAAGGCTGCACGTTGCGGACGTTGCAGCCCTGAGCAGGTAACGTTAGTGCAGCACGGCGGCGTTTCTAGCACCAACTCACTGTGGTTTTGATGCTCCTGGTAAAGAGCCACTCGATTACAGCAAGGAAGTACAGCTGAAAATTAAATACACCTCGCTTCAATGCTGTTGTCCCCCGGCGCTCTGCGGCAGCGCGTGAATCGCTGTAATGCATGAGAAGAAGCAAAGGGAACAACGGACAGGGAATACCACATAGGGCCTGTATAGTGGCCTTCTTACACGTTGCTGAACCTTTACGCACATTTGGAGCTGGATCCAGGCACAGGAATCTACCCAGGATCCCTTTCCCGGGGCACATTAGTGGGAGGAAATGAAGGCTCCCCTGGGATGAGGCCTCGGAGGAGAGGAAGTGTTTGATGAATGAGGTTAGAAAGGTCTCGGCGGGGCTGTGTCATGCCCGGGGAAGGGCTGCTGCAGGGAAGAGCGATAGTGGTTCCCATTGCCTACACAAACACAGCAGATATTCAGCAGCTGTGCTGCAGCGCATGAAAAACAAACAAACAACAGGCACCAAAAAGCCAGCGCGCCCCTTCGCTGCAGCTTCCCCTACAGCGCTTGGAGCGAACCAGATGTGATCTATGCGGCTGCCCAAGCGCTATAAATCATCAGCTTGTGTTAAAAACACGCATGGGGGGGAGAGCTGCAGCTATCAGCTGGGAATTACACAATGTGAACCTGATGTCTTGGACAGCAACCCCGGAGCTTCGCTGTCACCATCTCCCAGGGATGGAATTAGTGAAGAAAGGAGAGAAACAGAGCACAGGCACCAAAGCGGGGGGGGAAAAACTGCAGAAGAGGGCCAGAGCAAGCTAATAAATAAAACAAGAGCCTGAAGGGAAGAGCTGCTTTGTCAGAATATAAATACTTCCCTTCCCCTTTTATCTCTGACGCGGCGCGGGGAGCTTTGGCGGGGAAGCGGGGCGCTGTCCCGCGGCCGGGCCCGGGCCCAGGAGGCGACGCTGCCCGCGCGTGTGCCCTCCCGTCGCGGCTCCCTCGCCGTTCCCCGCGCTGGCACCGGCACCTCCTCGCTGGCCCTTCAAGATGTTCCACCATATGGCTGCACAAAGCGAAGCCATCCGTCAAAGCCTCCCCGGCAGGAAGGGCTACGGTTTCAAATTGCTGCCAGCGGATTCTTTCCCACTATTTCCCGTGCCGGAGCTGTCACAGATACAGGTGTCAGCCTGGCTCCTTTACTGCCTAACTCGTTTCATCTTGCCTGGAAAAAAAAAAAAAAAAAAAGGAGAGGGACAGGGAGAAAAGGAAAAGCTCCGCGTTTCCTCCGCGCGGGCCTTGGGGTGGCCGATACCTCCGCCCCGCGTGCCGCCCTGCAAAGCGACGCGCACACTTATGTGTTGTATAAGTTTTGTATAAGCACCTGCCCGGCTCTGGGGCTTTCCTAGGGAGCCCAGCTCCGAGCCAGGGCGCCGGGAGCGGGACCAGCTGTTTTCGGAAGGCAGCGTGTTGGGATCGAGGAGCTCGGGGCACCTCCCCGGAGCCGGCTGTGCGTTACACAAGATCCTCAAGCCATGGGCACGGCCTCGGCACCAAAACCTCCGCTTTAACAAACGGTACGAAAAAGGACTGTTTAATACAAACAGACACACGCTGCTCAAATTCAGCCGAATCGCCATTGTTCCAAAGCCTAGCAAAAAAAAGGGAATTGCAATCAGGGCCCAGGAAAGCGCGGGGGCTGCAAACATCACGCCGGCATCCGAACGACTCCGGAGCAGAGTTTCAGATGTTGCTTTGAATTCCCCAGCTTTGGTAGGTGCAAACCAGCCACATGATGTTCTTTCTCTTTCAGCCCATCTGATGTTACATGCAGCTGAAATCCCTTTCAGACAGCAGCGTTTCTGTAGCAGAGTGGGGTTTCTCTGATGCATTGCTTTGCTCCATATGCTTCTAATTATTGCTCAATTCAAACAGCTATTTCTGCACTGACTTGCAGGAATCTCAGAAGGCACCTTCTACGTAGGCAAGCAGCAGAGCACATAAATAATTTCAAAAAGTATTAAAGAGGGGAAGCTTCACAGCTTTTCATTCCAATCTGACTATGTGGTATTTAAATAAACCTCTGTGGCTTTCCAATAACAGAGTAGGAACTCCCAGGTGGCAGGGCTGGGGGAAGAGAGGGAGGAGAGCACTAAACATGCTAATGAACATGTAATTAAGAAAATGGGCCCTTCAGAGCCTCTGCGAGGAGGGAGCTGAGTCGAAGCGCTGCTTTTTGCCTCCCCACGCCGCATGGAAGGAGAGCAGCTTCCCGTGTCCAGCGCCGGCCGCCCCCGTGTAAGCCCATCAGGAAGAGGGAAAATAAAAAGTAATTAAAATGTTTGTTTCTCTTTGCAATCCAATTTTGGTAGCGGCGTCAGCTGCGGAAACTTCACCCCAAGCGGAGGCTGGTAGCGCTGATTGGTAACTTAAGCGCTCATGGGAGAGGAGGGAGGATTTTGTAAACAAAGGCTTAGGAATTCCTCGGCCTCTTTGGACATCTGGCAAACTGCGCGCTGAATACCGGCTCTTCGCCCCTTGTCTTCCGAGCTTTGGAAACAACGGGTTTCTGGAGGCTGCGCTCGTCTTTAGCAAGTCTGAATCAAGCAAGGATGAACCATTTGCCTGAACATCAGGAGGGGCTTCCTGCCAGCACCGCTGTTAGACGGCAAAACCCCGTCCCAAGAGAAATGCAGCACTCCTGTTACTCAAGGCATTTAAAATTAGACTCATTAAACCACCCGACTGTATAATACCAGGGGCTAAGTGATCTAATGGGTCTTCCCCATCTCTTATTCTGGGCTAAATCCAATTCCTCTTACTACGTGAACGGGATTTGAGGCTTCGGGGAGTGTCTTGCCCTGTTTTCACTGAGCCAAGTGAAAACTCGCCCAGTAACTCAAGCAGGAGAAGTGCAGCTCTCCAGTCTGCACACTGGAAGGATTTAAAAGCACAATCCCAAAGAAACGACACCGGAGAAAGACAAAATAATAGCGAGGTTGGCGATACATGACAGAATATGCAACACATCCGTGCCACTACCGCACGTGAGTGGCCCACGCAGACGGTGTCGCCTGGGCGGCGGTGGCAGCAAAGAGTCCCCAGGCAGGACAGGAGCGGAACCGTTGAGTGTCACAGGCCGTGTGACAGCAGCTGCAGCACGCTGGGCACCCGCGCCACAAACCCCAGACCCGCGGCTCGTCCTCATTAACGGCTGCACTCCTCAACCAGCCTTCTGGTGTCGGAGCTCCGTCCAGGAAGGCTCTGCAGAAGGGACTGAAGTGGCCGGAGTGGGGAGGCAAAGGGGAGCAGCCCTGCAGAGCCGGCTGGCCGAAGGCAGGACTAGTTTTCTCGAGCTTTTCTGCAGAAAGTTGGGCTTTGCAACAGAAGGACGCAGAAACCGGGTGCTTGTGCTTGGCCACGGGGGCTCAGAAGCTGAGGGGGATGCAGGAGGAACAATAGCACGAGGTTTTGGAGGAACAATAGCACGAGGTTTTGGAGGAAAAGGGATGTCTGCGACAAAGGGCCCAGACAAAGGTGGAGGAAATTGGCTCTCTGAATAAAAAACCGCTGATCCCTGATGTGGAAGAGTAGTCTGGAGGAAAACAGTCCTGGGAAGGGGAGCTCACACCACAAAAAGACACTGGCTGAATTCCTGAAAAACATTCCACGGTGGTGAGAGCAAGCGGGTATATCTATGTTTTGTTTGGATCTGCGATAGTTGGGGGTTATAAAGCAAAGAATAACTCAGGGAGAGACCTCTGGCGACCCGTGAGTCATTTATCACAGGAGCCGGGAGAAGCTCTCGATAAGCGAATGCCCCGTGCAGGCAGCTGGCCCGGGAGCCGGGCGCAGCCGGACGGGACCGCGGGAGGCTGTGCCGGAGGTGCTGCCCGCGTTTGTGCATCTCTGCGTCCTGCACTTGAGACCGGAGGGCCTCTGCAGCGCGGAAAATCTTAAGAAAGCAGATTAAATTCACCTTAAAGAACAGGGGAATCCAAAGTGTCTTGAAAGGGTTAAAATGCAGCTGATGTCCTCGCTGAACTGCTGTGCGGGGAGGAGCAGAGAACTTCAGGTTTTGTTTTCTTATTCATGGAGCCAGAGATGAAAGCAATCAGCAGCCTGGTAGCCCATCTTGGTAAATGTTTCCTAACACTTTGTCCAATTTGATAGCAAACATCCCACCGGATCCTTGGGGATTCTTCTTCATAAGCTAATGATTACCTTATAAATCCAAGACGCAGCCAGCGTCCACCTCTCAGCGCAGGAAACCACCTCCCCTCCAGCAGAGTCCCCTTCCCATTGCCACCTGTGCCCTCCCCACGTGCTCTTTTCAACTAGTTTCTTAAGTCTTTGCTCTGATTTCCAACGGGGGCTCCACGCTGGGGCACAGGGACTTCCCATCCCCACCGCCCCTTCGTGAAACGCCATCCTCCTGTCTCCTTAGGAAAAGACTGCACCAGAATGCTCTTAAAAAAATATGTAATTCAGAGTAATCTATTATACCAATAGATATGCAGGCACATAGAGTACCCGTGAACTTTTTATATATATATATTTTTATATATTTATATATATTATATATATATAATATATGTTTTATGTATATTTTATATATATATTATATTTTTTATATATATTTCATATATATTTTATATATATTTTATATATATTTTATATATATTTTATATATGCAAACCCCTATGTAAAACAGGCAAAGGCACCGCTCCTCCCCCAGGGGTCTGGCATTTCCCCACAAAGCTTTAGACAGTGCGAATGCGGACGCTCTTGGCCCGATCATGTACGAATGCAGGTGAATACGCTTCCAAAGGCTGAGGCTGGAAGTGTCGCTGGAGTTACGGGAAGGCGTACGGGCCCACAGTTCAGCGGGTCGCACTGGGGGCTCTGGCAACGAGGCCCTCAGGCAGCAGGATGTTCCTGCAAATAACGGGAAAACGTCCACCCTGGGGCACCCAAAATAAGAAATTAACTCCTGGCTGGTGGTGATTTCCCTTCCCACACGGGAAGTTTTGAAGCAGGATGAAAACCAAGGAAAGCGACCTTAAGGAGGCTTTAAAACAAGAGGGGAAGGCATCACACAGGGAGGTTCCTCTTCACTTGGACCTAGCTGGGATTTGGAACACAGGTGAGGCTGCCTCTAGCTGTGGATGTTTAGGGGGACCTGGGATCCCAGATCCTGGAGCTGGCCGGTGGTCTGGGGTGTTTCCCCCCCCAGAAAGCTGCCGGTTCGTCCCAGACTGACTTGGCAGCCTGAGCCCTTCTCAGGCCGCCGTTGCCGTTCTGGGCCTGCTCCCTACTCCCAGTCCTTGTGTCCCATCTCCCGGGGGGTCTGTGTTTGTAGGAAAAAAAAAAAACAGAAAAGAATTAGGTAACAAGCCCACGAGACTTTCTTCCTCCGTCTTAGTGCAGGGTTCACAAGCCCTGCTGCACATTCCTGCCACCTGGAATGCCTTTGCACTGTCATTCCACGTGAAAAGCTTACTATCTTCTTACCTCACCAAGAAATAATTCCAGATGCAGCTTTCCCTTCCTGCCCACGCTCCAGCTTACTTCTCCCTTTGGCTCTGCTCCGGTTCTACGTTACGGCCAACGCGACTGCCACAAGGCTATGCCGCCTTTACGGCCCGTGCCAGAACTCCCGCTTCCCTTTTCTTCCTTAGCGGGGATCACATCTTTTAAGATGTTACTGACAGCCAAAAAGCAAATAACACAGCAGGCGAGTTTAGGTGAGGTTCTGCTAGGGAATACCATTTAGGTGAAGCACGTTAGAAACATCCGCTTAGACATTAGACATTTGTAAGCGGGGGCATGGCAGGAGAAGCCTAACAA
>VZSV01000046.1:4512602-4544057 GCA_013398735.1 Nothocercus julius
GTACCTGGGCTACCGCTTCCTGGGCGAGCGGGACTGCGGGGCGCCCTGCGAGCCGGCCCGGCCCAACGGGCTCATGTACTTCAAGGAGGCCGAGGTGCGCTTCGCCCGCCTCTGGGTGGGCGTGTGGTCCGTGCTCTGCTGCGCCTCCACGCTCTTCACCGTGCTCACCTACCTGGTGGACATGCGGCGCTTCAGCTACCCCGAGCGGCCCATCATCTTCCTCTCGGGCTGCTACTTCATGGTGGCCGTGGCGTACGCGGCGGGCTTCCTGCTCGAGGAGCGCGTGGTGTGCCTGGAGCGCTTCTCCGAGGACGGCTACCGCACCGTGGCCCAGGGCACCAAGAAGGAAGGCTGCACCATCCTCTTCATGATCCTCTACTTCTTCGGCATGGCCAGCTCCATCTGGTGGGTCATCCTGTCCCTCACGTGGTTCCTGGCCGCCGGCATGAAGTGGGGCCACGAGGCCATCGAGGCCAACTCGCAGTACTTCCACCTGGCCGCCTGGGCCGTGCCGGCCGTCAAGACCATCACCATCCTGGCCATGGGGCAGGTGGACGGGGACGTGCTCAGCGGCGTGTGTTACGTGGGGATCTACAGCGTGGACTCGCTGCGGGGCTTCGTGCTGGCGCCCTTGTTTGTGTACCTCTTCATCGGCACCTCCTTCCTGCTTGCCGGCTTTGTGTCGCTGTTCCGCATCCGAACCATCATGAAGCACGACGGCACCAAGACGGAGAAACTGGAGAAGCTCATGGTGCGCATCGGTGTCTTCAGCGTCCTCTACACCGTGCCCGCCACCATCGTGCTGGCGTGTTACTTCTACGAGCAGGCCTTCCGGGCCACCTGGGAGAAGACGTGGCTCCTGCAGACCTGCAAGTCCTACGCCGTGCCCTGTCCCAGCCACTTTGCCCCCATGAGCCCGGACTTCACCGTCTTCATGATCAAGTACCTCATGACCATGATCGTCGGCATCACAACCGGCTTCTGGATCTGGTCTGGCAAAACCCTTCAGTCCTGGCGACGCTTCTACCACAGACTCAGCACGGGCAGCAAGGGAGAGACGGCGGTATGAGACCCTCCCGCCCCCGCTGGCGCACGTGCACACACACACACATGCATATATACATACATATATATATACATTATATACAGACACGAGGGGTTCTCAGCAGAAGGGAGGTGATGGCTCGCCATAGGAGGAGGAAGGGGAGCTTTCCAAAACTTTTGCTTCCTTGAGCAAAAGGAAAGAATCTCTGCATAAAGGAGCAGACGCCCAAGGGTGCTAATGCCCAACTAACAGGAGGGGTGCCGAGAAGGCTCCCCAGGCTGCTGATGGGATAGGGGAGCCCTTCACTCGCAAGAATTTCCCCTACCTCTTCCTTGTGCAGGGCGGGAGGGGAAAAAAAAAATCCCTCAGCTGAAAAGGTCCTGCCTTGAGAGGGCAGCGAGGGCCGAGAAGGGGCCAAGCGCCCTGCGGTGCTGGCGGGAAGCCGCGGGTCAGCGCCCGCGCCGGAGCTGCCCGGCTGCCTCCGTGAGCCTCGGGGTTGCGCGTTCCCCCCTCGGCGCTACCTGCTGCAACTATCCCCAAGGGAAAATCCTGGAAATGAAGGGAAAATCCTGCCTGGAGGGGCGATCCCGGCCGCTATGGGGAAGGGGGCGGTTGCTATCCCATCCCCTGAAAAGAAGTGACTTGTTGCTTTTCAGCAGAAGGCTTTTCCCCCTTGCCTTTGTTAGAGGAGACAAAGGGGGAGACAAAAGTGTTTTCTGTGTAGAAAGGCCTAGGCATGGGATCGGTTTTTATGGGCAAACTAACAAAAAGAAGTCGTTGAGGTTCGCCCTTGGATGCGGGCAGCTCCCAGGAATAAACATTCCTTTATGAGAAAGGAGCAGGCAGGATGTTTTTGCACTCCGCAAGACCCCTACTTTTCCTAAGCTGAAGGGAATGCAAGGCTGGACAGAGCGGGAGAGCAGGGCAGAACTGGGAAGGCGGTTGAAACAAGATCCATTAGAACCTGAGAGATGAAGCTGCCGCTTTTCCCTGCAGCCCCGGCGCCGCTCTGGTTCCCCTAAAGGCGCTTGCTGCAGCGGGGCTGCCGCAGGTGAAGGCACCGTGCGGACGGGGCAAATTCTCTTGGCTCCTGATAGACCCACTTGCCAGCAACTCGGGTTCCCCGAGCCCTGCAACAGGCAAGAGGCTGGGGACAGCTGGGTTTGCGATTTAAAAGAAAGCAATTACTTGGAGTCACCTTTTAATTATAGCTAAAAAATGCAGCCATTTCCGTCCGCTGATCCCACCACCGTGGAGGGAAAAGACATTCACAAATTAAGCACCAGATGCAGCATTTTTCTTTGAAATGTGACAATTCTTAAATTTTTATGTTGACTCTTTAATATTTTATTTTTAAATGCTACTCTACCTTTATATTCACTGAAGGGTTTGTTTTTATAAATATATATATATATATGTATGTGTGTGTGTGTGTGTGTTTATATATTCTTGCCTATGGACAAAATAGGAAATTGTGGGTTTGTAGCAAATCTCCACCCTATAGCTGCTCTTCGTGGGGGGGAGGAGGAGGAGGGGGAAAGAGTCTGGAATTAAACTTAAAAGGAAATAACTGTTCAGGGTGCGGGGGCAGACTCATACCAGCAGTCTGGGCATGAGGAACAGCCCATCAGCCAAATCCTTCGCTATATCTGATCTCAGACTTGTAGGGCTTGGGCTTTTGTCTCCTAGAATGTGCACGTGGGGGACTGGACAAGAAAACTGTAAGAAAAGTGCAGTATGTATATTTTGTAAATCTCTTTTTTTGTAAGAAAATATGTATTTATGTTTTTACTTGATTTTTTTTTTTTTTGGAAGGTCTGTATGAGGTCCTGCTTCATCCCATGTACAGATCACTAAATAAATAATTTTTAATACACGGGCTCCGGTGCCGTTCTTGCCGCATTGGAATGTTACGGAGGGGGAAGGCGCGAGGGCCTCCCCCTGTTCCGCCTCCCCGAAGGCCCCGCTCAGGGAGCTGGAAGGTGCTTTGGGTAAATGATATAACTGATGAGGAGCTCGCTTGAAACTAGCCTTTTTTTGAAGCAAAGGCCCCTAACAAAAGCAGATGGGGTTGGAGGCTGATTTAACTGCATGTTTGCCCTCACTTGAGGTACTTGCATCCCAGCCAAGTTTTATTCCAGGCCCTGCCTCTTGCTGAGGGTAAGCTGATAAACCAGTTTCCTTATCTATACAATAAGGATAATGCTCTTTTCCCATTCCAAAGGGGCGGTGAGACGGAGAACTGGAGGCTGCTACAAGTGCTGTAAATTAAATCAGAGGTTGGGCTGGTAGAATGATTCTTTTTTGGGGGGGAAAACACAGCCCTTCTTACTAGCTATGGGGCACAGTGTTTTGAAGGGACCTCCCCCCTTCCTTTTCTTCCCAGCTCTTTTCCTATCTCCAGCTTTGTTTGGGTGAATGTTACTTCAATCTTGAGTGAGCCTGAAGCCCCCATTCTTCCTTATCACGGTAACCTAAGCGCTTCAAGGGCAGGGTCTATTTTACCTCATGCTTAACCAAAAGGCACCTTTAGATCCCAAGGGGTGCTATTGCCATCATGGAAAACGATTTTACACCTGTGAAACGTTGATCAGCAGCAGTGTTTCCTCTCGTAACTTCTGGCTATTTGGTGGGTTTGGCACCTTCCCTTTGCCTTAAAACATAGCTCTATTAAAAAATAAAAATAAAATGTGTAAAAAAGGTGTAGCAGATTAGGATGTTGTAGCCAGATGCCACCATGGCAGCCCTGCCCTCTGACTTGCTTGAGCACTGCACCAGCAGCACTTCCTTTCTGGGCACTTTTATTTGGACACCGTAACCGCCCCGTGCACTTAAGGTGTGGGAACTGCTGCCTTACAGTTCCTTTCAGCACAAGCCCCATTCAAGCTGTCTCTGAGGCCCCCTCTTGCACTTTCCTCCTGCTGCCCCAGAGCGGTCCCTTGTCCCACTTCCCTCCTCCAAGGCCTCCCAGCTGCCCAGGGTTTCACTCTTCTCCCTGTGGAAGCCCAGACCCTTCTCTGCATTTCCTCCCATTAATCCCTTGCTGGAGGCTGCAGTGGTTGCACCCACCCACTCACCCACTGCTCCAGCTGGCTGGGAAACTGCACTTAGGTGTGACTGTTATTTTTTGTTCCTACGTGAAAAAAAATTAAATAGACCTTTTTATGTATGTAGTTCACATGAGACATTCCTATCTGCAAGGAAATGTCTCTGTTTCAACCCCAAACCACTAAAGTCGAATGCTTTTATTTCAGTATTTCATATTTAGGACTTCTGGATTTCAAGTCACTTACTCAAAGTTTTCCAAACGCTGGGATTTAACCTGATTTTTTAAATGTGAGATTGTAGGTGAAATTTGATGCTGGCACAAAGTAGAAGCAATTACTAGTAACTTTTAAGCAGATGTGACTTGCATCAAGCCTGAATTTGCTCACAGTGGAAACAATTTGGAGAATTTCAAGTAGTGATAGAGCCTGACCTTCTGGAATAAAAATCTCTATAGCCATTCTGATAATGAAGGAGCAGTTACTTTCATACTGGAGTACAACTTAAATAAACCTTTGAGAGGCAATCTGGAAAACAGGAGGGAAAAGAATAATGCTAATGACTAATGACCGCAATTCACTACTGCATGATTCGCTAATGACTGCAAACCCATTTTTCTTCAATTAATCTTTAAGCCTGCTTTTAGTTAACATTTTTAAACTTTAGGACCTTTAAAGTTTTAAGACCAAAACTTTAAACTTTGGCCTTTTGTCTGCAGCATTTTTTTGCAACAGAGATAACCTTATCAAGCAGTTATCAGTGACAAATATCCCTGTAATTTTAGGGTGTATAGCACAGTTTCATGAAAAATATATAACATTTACTGTTTGCTTTACAAGTTTCAGAGACATTGGTGTTTTACTTGTATAAGAAAGTAAATTAAACAGAACACTTCAACAGTGCTGGAGTTCCTGAACAGCAGCAGCAACTGCAGGTCTGTCTACACAGCAAAACAGGCTTCTATAACACGTCAGTGTTTGTTTGGGTTTATTTTTGGTGAATACCCACACCAGTGACTGACTGGTTTTGTCTAAGTACTTCACCCACAACCTTGCTTTTTTTTTTTTTAATCGCTTTGCATGCAAGTAAAACCACCACACTTCACTATGTTCAGCAGCTGACAACAATAAACATTATTTGTAATTTCTCATGGGTTTAGAAACCAAATGGCTAAAATAGTCTCCTCTTTCTGCATCTCCTTCTCGCTTCCTTCCAGGCCGAACAGGTACAGCCTGCTCTCGCTCCTACCATCCACTCCTATTCTTTAAAATCAGGAATCCAGTTTGTTGCTTGGAGAGGAAAAGGCTCTGAACCTTTCAACACGACGACTGCTCACCGAGATAGACGATTGCCAAGCCTGTTCTATACAAGCTGGGATATCTCTTTCATGCCAATGTGAGCGTGTGGTTTTGGCAGCCAGAGCACTGCACCAGGTAACGTAGGACTGGGAGAAGCAGCACCGTGAGTGGCAAGCTCCCAAATGCCCCACTTAGAACTGACTAATTTTGCCTAAAACTGACCAAGTTTTGCCTCCAATCACACAACTGCAGCTGGTGCGACTCAGAGCAGGACGGGCTCCTCCACCCAGCTTGGTTCCCTCTGTCTGGGCACCCTGACGATGCCAGGAAACTCCAGGCCTGGGAGAAACAGAAATATGCATAAAGAGCAGGAATAGGCAGGGCCTAAAGCACGTTTTTAATAACAATTGTAAACTGGGGGGGGGATCACTTATCCGTATTAGTCAGAAAATCCTGCTAGCAACAGCATGTTCCCTGGCTGGCCTCACTGTGTCACGACTTGGATTACGCAGCCTGTGCTTAAGCACAATATTCTTACAAAACACGATCCTCTTACAAGCACAGGTGGAAAAATCAGTGCATCCTGCCTAGGGGAGCAGCCCATAGGAGCCAAAGGAAAACACGTTATCTGGCCCAGGTGGACGCAGGAAGATGCTCCAGCAAGCAGCCCTAACCTGGGATGTGGAGGTAAGTGCTCCAGCCCCTGCACTGCCACCGATCACGGTCAGGCTTTCCGCAGCATCCACGTGCTGCTAAGGATGCAGACAGGCAGGTACGTGGAAAGCACTTTCCTAAGAAGTGCTTCGTTTCCCATGTGCTTCGGGGCTTGTCTTGATAATTGAGTGGAAAATCTCATTTCTGTCTCAAATTCCTTGTCTGTAAAAATGAAGCAGTGGCACTTCCCTATATGACAGCAATGTTGTGAGAATAAATACATCCACGATCGGAGGAAATGACATACAATGCTAACAGGGTTTATATAAATACCTCTGTCAGATCTTCGTTCTGCAGCCCGGTGTTTTGAAATAGGCCCCATTCTAGAGAAAGCCAAATGAAGACCACCAGCTGGAATAAATTACTTGTGTATTTTCCAAAATGTTACCTAAAAATAGGCCCGCGGAGCACATACTTTCACAGCAGCATCACCCTGGCCAGGGTTCAAACAGAAGGCGTGAGAGGGTAAGAAGACCCCAGCGAGGCAATCAGAAGAGTACCTGGAATTAGGGCATCCGTGCAAATCAGAAGCAACGACACCGGCGGCCTCGTGTTACTCGGTGCTTACGCACGTCAGGGAGGAAGGATCAGGGCCTGCGTGTGCTTAGATCTTCCCATCCCCCTCAATCTCTGCTTTTCTGTAAGTTATGAAAGCAGCTGTTACCAATGGCCTCGATGGCACCTCTGTGTCTCACTCAGCTCATACTGGGGGGCTTAAATGAGGTCCCCAAGGCTTCGGGACTGTCCCTGACAGTGAGAACCTGCCTTCCCTGCCATGGCTTCACACCCTCACTTAGTTCTTGGTGTTTGTTTCTGCTGCCGTGCACGGGCACAACAACCCAGGGTTACCACCCGAGGTAAAATAAATCACCAAACGCATAGGGAGGAGAGCAAAGGGAAGGGCCCCTGCTCACCTGGCTGAGCTGGTGACTGCAGCAACGCGCCCAGCGCCCCTTCCCTGGCGCTTGCCGTGGGGCCGGCGGGAGCTCTGCGTCAGGCACAACTTCCACAGAATCACCAAACATGAAACCCTCTACGAAAGGAATGAAAGGCTGGCATATGTATATATATCTATAGGGCTATTTTTAAAGAAAAAAGGGATTTTTTTGTGTGAGCTAGTTCAAAGGCAGCTTTGATTATCTAAAGCAAGAGTCAGTCTTTAGAAAGGGTAAAAAAACTATACATAAAGATAGAATCTCTTTTATTTAATCTATGATGAAAAGAGCTTTTCTTACTTGTAATCCTCTTGCCTCGCCATTTTATTTCCTCTCTTTTACCTTAAATTAACAGTGAAACGTAAGCGTCCGAGGCCGCGTTCCCATCCCCACATCAGGGATGTGCAAAGTGGCGTCCGCAGGGAGCAGCCGTATCCGAAGGGACAAACGGCGCCCCAGCCTCTCTGCTCCTCTTCCGAGGCGTTTTCAGAGCCTAGGTACAAATTCCACAACAACCTTCTGCTTTTAGGATGGGCTAAATCAAAATCCTGGATCTGAACTTGAACAGTTAGAAGACCGTACTGGGTATTTTTACTGAGCCAGAAACCCTCTTCTCCTGTCAGGAAGCACTTACCGGAGAGAAGGAATTCATCGGCTTTCCTGGCTCGGAAGGCACGGAGCTCTGCAGCAGCCCCAGCTGCCACCAATTCTGATTTCTGTCTTTCAGACTTCTTGAAGTTTTTGCCATTTAACTAAGAGAATCAACGCTCACTAAGAGAGTTAACAATTCAACTCTATTCCTCCCATTTTCTTTGAGGAAAGTTCTTTCAGAATTGAGTTCTGAATCAAATCTTAACAAAACCCATGCAACACTAGGGCTGAATATAAACATTTTTCACAAAACAACCTCGAGAGACTCAGTGATTTCACTTACATTTGATTTTGGTATTCATTTTCATCAAAATCGATTTCGTTACCGGAGTGGCCAGCATTTCACCTCAACCTTGGACTTGGTAAATTAACTGAATAAAGACATTAAAGATGAAGAAACAGTAAATAGATACATAAAAGAAGCCTGGGAGGAGCGTGGCACAACAACCCCACTTTCACAAGCTTCACCTCTCTCAGGATCAGCCCTCACTGTATCTTATTTCCCTGGTAAAGCTCTTTGTACTGGGACCAACCTTTTTTAATAGTCCTTAAATATAGTTCTGCACAGACAATGGCATTTTTAGTCGTTAAAATTACTTTTCCATTAGTAAATGAGAAGCGGTGTGTGTCAGGACACCAGATCCAGGGTCAGGAGACTTTCCTGCTTTTCCCAACCCTACCCACACTCTGCAAATATCATCCTTAGCGCCTTAGCTTGGGTTTTTTTTGGCCTTTTCTAAATAGCTCGTGCTCTTTGGGACAAAACCCCTCTCTACTGACTCCACGTACGTGCTGGTACCATTCCCACCTTCCCGGCGCCCTCGTCTTGACGGAGGCCTCTCAAGGCTGTGCACAAAGCAAGCGGTGCCAATTAAAAATAATTGATCATTAAGAAGCAGAGCACAGTAAGCGTGAGCTGGCGCTTTGCTTCCTATGGGGGAATGGGCAAACAGCAGTGGCAAAGCCGAGATGTCTGATGACACTGGATCTGCCCCAAGAAATCCAAGTGGCAACCGTCACTCACCACCTTGGGGCTGCTGTGCAACACGCGCAAGGGAAGTTCTCTTCTCTGAAGAGTCTCTGTGGACTCTTCAGATGTTGGGATTTACTGCCACACGCCCTCTTCTGCCTGTCTTGTCATGGTTGTTGTACAAAGTGCTGCCATGGGGGGCCTGGGTGATAACCCACAGCAAAACTTCTCCGTCCGGGGTTGGTGCAGGCCGGTCGGATAGGTAGTTACTGGCTGCTTACTGAAAATGAAAACCAGACCGTGAGGAAAGAGTTTTGTTCATGAAAGGAAAGTATTTATCTGCATTGCATAAAAAAATGCTGGATATTACAGTAGATGATAATTAGGGGAACGGTTAAATAATTGGGCTGCCAAACAAGGAAAAAGTCTGCCACTTCCCCCCAGCACTGCTGAAATGCAGAGCTAAGAAATCCCGGACTAAGCAAAACAATTTACCAGATCACTCTTAAGTCCAAGAAGGAAACAAAGACAAGCAGAAAATGGCTGAAGATTTTGTTTCAGTGCTTCTTAAATGAAGACAAGTTTCATTTTGAAACGTGCCCGCTACCAGGGAAAGCCACTAAGCAGCCCTGTAGGTGCCACTGGAGTTAAGGGGCAGCCCGGTGGCACGTGGGGCGTAGCTTTGTGTTCAGCTTGTCGCCATCGCCTGCAAAGTCTGATCTGCTTCGCCGCCACCGTGCGAGGAGCCCAAAGCAGCAAAGAGGAACTTTTCCCTTTGCTTAATGAGATTAGAAGTGTTACTTAGAGGAAAGTGTTTGTGGGGAGCAAGGGGAGGCACGAGCAGCCTGTGCCGGAGGCGCGCGGCGCCTGGAGCAGGGAGCAGCTCCGGCGTGTTGCCCTGCTGGGCTGCCAGGCGCCCCGGAGAGCAGAGGCTGCCGGCATCAGCGGAGTGCCTGGCCCGGGAGGAGCCCTTAGTCCCCCGGAGCTGCACTGGCATCTCCAGGGCAAGCTACACGCTAACTGTAAACTGCTGGGACCACCCAGGATATCCCCTAGCCATTCCCTAGGAAAGGAGGGAATAAAGAGTTAAGACCCGAGCAAACACAGCCTTTGCCGGGCTGTTCGAGCAATGCCCCAATATGGCTCTAGCACGCAGAGCCCGCGCTATCTCGAAGGCAGAGCGCAAACGGGAGGGGAAGCGGGCACGGGACGGCAGCACAGAGCCGAGCGCCTTCCTCCTGCCAGGGGAAGGAGGCAGCGGCGGCGCCCGGGGAGCGCCCCAGCCTCTCGCCCAGGCCGGCCGCCGGCACCGCCACCGCCCGCACAGGGAACGCCGCCGGCACCGCCACCATCTGCAGAGCCAGCCGGAGCCGAGAGCACCCGGCGTTTATTGCCCCCCTGCTCGCTGGGAAACTGCGAATCGCGTTAGCGGCTCCCCCTTTCCGCCCTACTTGGAACGCTGCGTGTCTGGGACCGTTCCGCTGTGACACTGTCCCATCTTACTGACACGTCTTGAATATGCACATTTTTATACAGCTTTAATAGTGCTATTTTAAACTTTAAAGCCTGTCACTTGTCCTCATGAAAGTCAGATGGAAAATAATGCTATTCTCGTATTTTCCTGGTCTTTACGCTGGGTCTGCAGCTCTTCCCACCTTGGTGCGTGCGCAGAGGCGCCTGCGCGAGCAGGACGCAGCATGAGAGCAAGAGGTGAACGGCAGCACCGGCAGCCTCCGAATACAGACACATTCTTCCAGCGAGGGTTTTCCCAAAATATCTGTGAAGGAGAACATTTTCTGTTTCCATCTACGCAGGGTCTAAATACACCGCGTGTTCACCGGAGCGCTCTGGCCAGCGAGCTAAGAGTTAACCCGGAGTTAATCAGTCTGCCAGGGCCCTTATCAGGCATTCGGGGCCTGAAGAGAGCAGGTCTGATGTGTGTCACCCCCGGTGCAAAGAGCACTCGAGGCTTCGCGTGTCCCTTTCCTTGACCCACCAGGTATTTTTCATACTGACCGTGCCTAGGGTTAGAATTCTCCCTAGAAGAAAGCAGTTCTGCAATCATTTCCACGTAAGCTGCAGCGAGCAGGAATTCCAGCAGCACTGGAAGCGGATAGAAACGGCAACTGTTAAAAGGCAGTAAAAAAAATAATTCCGCATATGCTGAGAGTAGCAACGATTTCTGGCAAGAATTAATTAAGCCAGATGAAACACTTCTAATACGATTTGTGCTATCAGATCATTTAATTAGTTCTGGCTTTTAGTTCATCGTAACAAGCTTCTGGAAGGGTGAAAAAGAAATAATTGTTTATTCAAATGGCAATAATTTGGGTTTCTTTAATTGACTCCTAGGGTGAAAGAGTTGACTCCTGCTGCTTTCTAAAAGGCTGGGTGGAAGAGTTCCAGCACGAGCTCCAGCTCCAGAGGCCAGCGAGACCATTTCCTCCTGCAGCCTCCCGTGCACGGCAGAGCCTGCAGCAGCGCTAAGGACATCTAAATTTAGATGCCACCATATCTTCCCGCCCACCAAAGCAGCTTTTTCTACACCTTAAACTTAGTCACCAACCTTTGCCCAGAGACAAGGGAGGAAATGGATTTTGCTTCAGTGTCAGGCTAAAGGGTAGAAATTCCCCTGATCCAAACACCCCGGAACAAAACAGATGCACTCCTGCAGTTGGAAACTTCATGGGAGCATATTGCAGATTTATGTCTAAGTAAATCCTGAAGTAGGGGTCAATCAAGAGAATTGCTGACATTGCTTCTGGCCTCACTGCAATCTAGCGAGGTCCACGAGAGAGGCAGAGAGCCCCAGCTTGGGAGGTCGGGGGCCGGGCTCTTATCTGCTCGTGTTTCTGCGCGGTGCCAGGTGCACTGGGAGATCCCTATCCCAGGTACCCTGCTGAAAACTCTGCTGTTGGCTACAAACCAAAGCAAGGCTGCAGAGCGACGCTCTCAACCAGCACAAGACAGCCACGGCTGCCTGACGCAACCTCCCTCTGCCTACACCGTATACCGCCAGGATCCTTTACTGTCGCGGCCCCTGAGCAGGTTCTGCCCCCACACTCAGGTTTTGGCAGGAGCTCCTGCCTCACGCCAGGCACCAACCACCAGTGCTCTGCATGCAAAGCAGCTCTTCAATATTCTTTCTAATCTCAGCTCTCGAGAGCGGGGCTCCAGCTAAAGCCGCTGCAGCCCTGCACAAACCCAGAGAGCTGCCCATGCGCTGTTAGCTCTTCTCGCCAGCAGCACCCAGGAAAGCTTCACACTGCTCAGCAGAGTCATTCCCCCGTTCCCCTGGGAGGGAAGGAAACATCATCCCTCACTCAGAGGGTACGACTAAGTTCCTTGCTAAAGGAAGGTAGAAAAGAGGCAGGAGAAGAGACTGCATCTCTGGAGCCTCCATCAGCCACCTAAATCATCATTTTTACAGCGGGCCTCTGGCCTTTATTGACACCACACAACTTCTGCTACAGGTTAGACACAGAGCTAGGGACACAGCCCCATTCACTGCCGGGACATAAATCTGCTCCGGCGACTCCAGACCAACGGATGACGTGACCCTGCTCTCGGTATACACAGGGTGAAATTCAGGCTTGTGCGGAGGGGCAGCATTTACATCCTATTTACATTCCTTTCCAAAGGCTTGCAGAAAACCTAAGTGGTGTATGCACCTCATGCCTCTGCCGAGCTTTATTTGGTGAAAAAGAAGTGTTATTTATCCACCAGATATGGCGATCACATAATTGGAGGCACATGTGTACAGACGAACACTTGAAGGGGCAGAGAAAAGGTTACACTGGCTTCCTGAAAGTACTTTGATAATCTAAAAAGTAGTAAATTAAACAAAAACAAAATCCCACAAAGTTACATTAACAGTCACTTTGCCCAGTGAATTAAGGGAAAAAAATGTAATCTTCACCTTTCCTTCACTATCTATAGCAGGAGAATGCTCTGTATGCTTGAACACCTGCAGTCTGCAGGCCCCATAAGAACATGCTGCCCTATTTAATCTGTGTCTTGCTCTTGGTGGGAAAAGGTCTCCGCTTTGTTCAGGTTCCTCCTCAGTTACGTGAAGGAGAGGAGTGAGATGGGGAATGTGCTCCATGCCCACGGTGCTTTGCCAGATGGGCAGAATTGAAGTTACCTGCCTGTATGTACAGCCAGTGAAACCCTGAGAAAACCCCTGACCGGTGGAAGTTCCCGGGCCTTTTTTACCCACAGGTGATTCCCAAAACCCCTTTGTTCCACAATGTATCATAAACCGGCGTGCAAATACAGCATGTTTTCCAAACCCGTGCTTTAACCAAATCAAACCTGCTTTTCCCTGGAGCCCTGACAGGCACATTTACCACCTCCTGTGGCTGAAGCCGCATTTCCACAGTGCCCGTAAATCAGCCCGAAGGGCAAGGCTGGCAGCGAGGCCGCCGCTCCGCGCGCGCGGGCGCTTCCCAGCAGCCAGAGCAGCGGAAACGCTCCCACACCCAGCGCGCTCGGCCTCCGAAGCAAATCCAACCAATCAAACATGTTCATGTGCAGAACACGGTATGGTTTTACAGTTCGAGCACTTGCCCTGGGCTCCTTTTTCAGTGAATGGGTATTTAGGAAGCGTGAATAAATACGATTCACAGTTACAAGTGATGGAACAGAGCAGATATATCATGTCCAGAGAGTCATTCTTGGCTGCTGTTACTTCCAGTTAAAGCTTTTGAATTCCTTTAAACGTCATGTTCAAGAACACACAAGTTTTTCAGCGCAGCTTTTGCTGAGCGTCTCTCGTATGTTGAGGATTCGTGTCTGTAAGGGCCTTGTAACAAGCTCTGAAATTCTCTGCATTGACACAACTGAGTTTTGCCGTCCTGGCATAAAGGGCTAGTGCCAACTAGGCACAGAGCACCTAGAAACTATCACAGCAACAATCTTGGCAAGGTTATTCATACAAAGCCCCAGTGCTGGCTCAGCAACCCCCGGGAGATTCTAATTGCTAGAGGTAGGGAGTGGATTTTAGGGAAGACTCAGGCCAGGTTTGCCCTTTTCTCATGTCTCTTTCCTGCCATTAGCCACGTCTGGAGACTGGCTTGGGGTGCAGGAGGGCCCATCCCTGAGCCCAGGGAAGGGCTTCATCAGGAGAGGGGAGTTTAACCGAACACCCGACTAGAACAAGCACAGACCCAGCCTAATATCCTGGGGCACGACTGACGCGAGGATATCAGGAGCACTGCCGCCTGCACTTCTGCTCTAGCTGCACCGTTCGTGTGCAGAGCAACGTGTCCCCGATGGCTGCAGAGCATCCTCCAAGGCAATCTCCGAGGCTGGGAAAACAGGGAAATGTTGCTGTCAGCTGCTGAGTCAATGGGAACTTAAGTACTTCACCAGGACCGCGTCTCTAGCAGTGGAAACGCGATGCAAGGAGCATTAACACCCAAGCCTGCTGAGCCCTCAGGATCCCAAAGTGCAAGAGGGAGGCAGGCGTGACTGCTCGAGGCTTTCTCAGCTTTTGTGCAAACTCTAGACCCCGGCACACATAACCCGTGAGGAGGCTTTAACGTGAGCCCTTTGCTGCCGCAGTTCTCCAGTTCACGCCTTGGGAGACTCCCTCCTGCTTCGTCCTCCTCGGGGGAGACGACTCTGCCAGGATGGATTTTATTGTCCACCCCCCACATCCCACTCCTGCCCCTTGTCACTAGCACGGAGGCCCAAACGCCAGCGCGCCTGAAAGAGGAAATGACTCTTCCCAGGCCACAAAGGCTTATGGATTTCTGCCTAACAAAAGCAGATTCCTAAGCGGGCCCTCCAGTGCCCTCGCTCCCGTGCAGGGAGCACAGATCCCTCGAGGGTGCCCAGCGGAGCGGGAGGGCTCCCCGGGCAGGTGTCCCGTGCAAGGTAGCCCCTTCATCCTCTCCACTATTTTTCATACCAGCTGCATCCTAAACGCTCGGTGACGATGGTGATTAGTGGTGGTGGCAGGGTGTCACAGTGGGAGCTTTCTCAAGAAGAAAAGGCTTTGATTGCGCCAATGAAAGCTGTTGCCAGGGAACCAGATGCCATGAACACGCCACGCCAGCAGTGCAGGAATACAAACCATGCGAGTGCTGGCCTGAGCTCTCAGTGCATTTGCTGGCTGGGGCTCGAGCGCTCAGTTAACTCCTTCACTACCCGAGCGAGCTCACGCAACCAACAGGAAGACGGGAACCAGCTCCGAGCAGCAAACCAGGCCCTGGTGTCTCCCTATTCCATACCCTCGAGCCAAAGGAATGGCGGGGAGGCCGCTTCTGGCCTTCAGTGCCTGCCTGGCAGAGCAGGCTTGCTCGTTTTGAAAGTATGTTAGGAAACCTCTCTTCAAGGTAATAATCCTACACTCATGTAGAAAGGAATCAGATAAGTGCCCAGATAATCCCATCAACGAATTAATTTTGGTGGTGCAGGGGGTGCTCTGCATGCAGCTCCATGCGCACACTGTGTTCCCAGGCGGCTCGGAATAGCTCAGATTCCATCTTCCCCAGCTCGGAGCTGCTTTCCAACACAAGTGTTACCGATTTGAATTTTATCTGATCAGTTGCCAGTTTGTTTCAAAGTTAACTTTCCACTCTGATTACTAAACAGCCTTGGACTCTGCCGACCGCACAGTCTTTTCTTAATGCAAATTCCATAGTGCTCTGCAGCCCCACCAGTAAAACACAGCTAAACTCTAATTAAGAGCCATGCCTGCCATATGTCAACGCAAGGAACTAAAATTAAACTAACAAGGGGCTGCAAGCACAACTTTTTCTGAAGGCAGCAGCCTGGCTGCTCCATCTCGAGCAGCCGCAGGAGCTCTGGGGAGCCGGGCTGGTCCTCGAGGGGCTGTGAGTAGCCCCTCCGTACGTCCAGTTTGAACTTCTGCGTTTACCGCGCAGGAACTCGCTCGGTGAACTGCAGCCATTTCCCACTGCAGAACCCCCTCTTGGGCAGGGCACAGCAGCCCTTGCACAACCCTCGTAAAACAGGCAGAAACAACCCTGCAGCTCAGCTGGCGTTAGCAGCAAGTGGAAGAACCGGAAGGGATTTCTAAAGCAGAGCAGAGTTATCTAAATACAATTTTGGCAGCACACGACGGCGAACAGCCCCATTTTCTAACCACTTCCATACAAATCATAATGATCAAAACCAGTCAGTGTCTGTGCAATCTCTAGCACTGGTTACCCCTCGCCCTAGGTAAGCACTCCAAAGCATGCACGTTCTTTGCCCTTATAGTCACCCTGCCGTGTCCCAGGAACCCCATTAAACACCAGTGGAAGCCTTCAAGAAATACAAAATGCAGGGATGAATTTCCCTCCTTTCTACGTGCATGTCGCAAAAGAGTTCCTGAACTGCAGCTGGTGGTGCCCCAGGCAACTGGACTCTGTGCCCAAGCTCAGCAAAGAGACCGCAGGCGCCTTCTCTCCTCTCAAGCCCAAGTCCCGAGGCCTGCAAGGAGCCCAGTCCCTGCCTCGTCCCTTGGGCCTCTGCAACTTTGTCCTCAAAGCCTCAGCAGCTCCCACCCCTCCTGGCACTCCCGCCTTGCTAGGGCTCCTTGGCACTGACACCAGGTTCTCCTTTTCCCTCCTCAGATGCTGCTCCTGTTCTCCTTGCTCAGGTTGTTCCCTCCTTCGTTCTCCAACTCGCCTGTGCTCAGACCATCCTCCTGTCCTACCGAGTTACCTTCTCTTTTTGCCAGCCAGACGGGTGCTGTCTCTATGACATACGTTTTGTTACTCATGGAAAATGCACATTTTCCATAGTTGTCCCAAAGCCACAGAGCAATGGATTCGGAAAACCTACTTTACTGCCCCATTATTCTCAATTTATGTGCATATTCTAATGACACTTTAACCAGGTCTGGAGTAGCACACAAGAGAACTGGATTTTTAATTATAAAATATATATCCTCCTTAAATCTAAATTAGCAGCCAGCACTTAGCAATAAAACCTGTCACAAAAAGTGACAGACAACTGGCAGTTGCTACAGTCCCTTCCCACAACACTAGGGAAAGGTAATTAAGCAGTGCTTAAAAACCCCGTGGCACAGCCTTGAGAAGAAGTAGCTACAGAAATGTAAAGCAAAGTATCAATCACAAGCTTTGGAAGTGAATTTAAATTGATATTCTCACCCAAATCTCTATTGTCTTAATTTATGTTGGTTCAATTCATTATAAAGTCATGAAGCACAAAGATTTCTACATCTTGGAAGAAAATTATCCTACACCAGGGAGAATTCAGAATTGCTCTGCCAGTACTGCCTCATTTCTACTGCTGTTCTGTTATGGGAAGTGTCACTTCTGCCAGTTGAAGAAAGCAGCTCCTCCGTTTGAAGACGTATTTGTTTTGTACATTTTCTATTGCTGTTTGTATATTGCTAAGCACTTTGAGCACATGTAGGGTGAAAGACACTGTGTAAAACGAAGTTAAAAGTTGCAGTGCTGAAGCGCGCTGTAAATCTTTGTACATGGCAGCAGGGGGCACTTCCAGAGGGTGATGCTGAAATGCGGCTGACGGGAGCCGGGGGCTTCGTGGGCAGGAGCGCGCGGGGCGTGTGCGCATCCTGCCTCTGGAAGCGGAGCGCGTTGCAGCTCCCGCCTGTCTCGCTCCTAGCAGCAGTTCCCAAGGCGAGTGGCTTGCTGAGCAAATTAAAGAGAAAGCCGAGTCTTTGCACGAAGGCTAAGAAGGGGGGCTAAGTGGGAGGACACCACTGGGAACTGGGGTGTCCCAGTGCCGCGTGCGCCTAGGGGACACGCGTGGCACAGGAGCCAGGGACAGGACTGAGGGGCACAGAGCCTCTCGCCCTCCTCTGCGCGTGCCCACGAAGGGGGCCCTGCTGCTGCGCTCCCACGCGGTCTCTGCAAGAGGAAGAACCACAAAGACATCAGAGTCACCTGAGGACCCAGGCACACACAGGGGACGCGTGTTCCACAAAAACATTCACCAAAGTGGCCTCTTTGAGCTCCTTCAGGCCTCTCTCCATTCTCAGCTAATAAATAATAGAGTTGGGCGGGGGCTCCTTAAAGAAAACACAATAAAGCAGCTTGGGGAGTCTAACGTCGTGCTGTCGGCTAGGAGTACTTACTGCAGTGCAGCCCCCCTCAAAATCTGGCCCTGGCCCTTGGACTCTTTCCATGTGCTCTCTGGCTCTCTCCCTGCCTACTTTAAGGAACTTCATTTCCCTTTGCCACCATAGCAACGAGAAACAACTCTGGCCGCAAGCAGGAGGCTGGGGGTGCTTCACAGATCCCGAGGTGCTGCAGAGCAACCAGAACAGAGAGAACAAGTGCTCAGAATGGGAGAAAAAAATTGGCAGCTCCACTGCATCTTCTCCTCACCATTTAGAACCTGAGACTCTGCCATGGGCAGCTTCACGTTAACAAGGCACCGAGCTATGAAGCAGTATATTGCTAACAGAGGCTGGATGGAGGCTCTGACAGCAACCTTGCAGTTTTAAGGCCAAGACTAAACCTCGCTGAGGGGCCTGAGGCTCGGGGAAAATGCCTAATCTCTCCCTGCTAAGCCGCGGCATTGGGCAGGCAGCGAACACAGCACCCGGGAAGCTGCAGGTGCATTACGAACCCGAGGTGAGTCCCTCCCCGCACTGCGAGAAATTGCACTGTAGCGTCTTTTGGCGATTGACATTTTCCATTCTGGAATGTTAACTAATTCTCAAATAATTATTTTAATGTCAAGCTATTTTCCAGTATCTTATTTGTAGCAAGAACTGAAAGTGTCTTAATAACCCAAAAGGTGTGCCTGCTGAGATGGAAACTGGAGAAACTTAACAGAAGACAACACAAAACCCCCCAAAAAAAAGAAAAATCACATTGTCTCTGTGTTGCTAAATGTCAGATGCATAGGTAAATATGTTAGTTGTAGGAGTTATACGCAGTTGCCTTCTGGAGCCTCTGTTAGATTGGTTCAAATTGTTTGTTGATGTTTGAATAGAGTATTTCGGTACAGTGTCACATCAAGTAGGAATTTAAGAGACATGAATGAAAAAGGGCTACGCTGGAGTCATATCAGAGACTGAATATTTCCCTGAGAGTTTATACCAGCACTATTCCGCACAACAACACTAAAACTAATTTTTTGTGACTCAGTGGAACTGAAGAATTATTTCTGAAAGAGCACGGATCATATTTTGATCCTAATAACCCCCCCAAAAATAGAAAAATTAAAGCCTGCAGGATGCAGCTCAAATTTTGCTCAAACTTCTCTCTTCTCTGTATCCCTGCAGCTCTACCAGGGTCAGTGGGACTAGGTGAGCACCAGATCAAAGTACCAACTTTATGCAGTAGTCACACAACCTTGAGAAGAGCTTTAAATCTTTACTGTACAGCCCATAAGAACCACTCATGTTTACCTTGCTAAGCGTTATTATCAGAGCAATTACTGTAAATGGAAGTTATAGAGCCAGGGCCACCTTTCAATGCTGTGCACTCCCAGAAAGGCAAAGCAGGCCCTGTCCAAAGAGATCAATTATACAAAGAGAAAAGACAAGGGGAAAAACAGTTTAAACATGAAACAGCCAGTGAGCTACAACTGGTTTTCACTGCTAAGACACTTGCCCCCCGCACTTTTACATTTCAGATCCGTTAATTTGCCAATTAAAAAGGAAGATGGCTCTTGTCATGGTCACTGCCCCAGGCACCTGCAAATGCCTCCTGTATCTTCATCCAGGCTTGGACTTGTCTGGGCCTCACCCATAAATGATCTTGCAATCTAGGAGACGCCAGTTCAAGTCCCCACTGAGGTCGCGCAGTGGGTTGCCGGGTGAAAACTAAGCAAAATCCTGATCATTAATGCACAGCCTGCACTCCGACTTCGCAGCACGTCCTGATGTAGCTACTGGAGAGTGCTGCAGCTCGGGTCACAGCTGGGCAGCCCAGTAACTCTTTGGGACAAGCACAGCCCCATTTGATGCACTGGCTGATGACAGCAGATAAAGCCACAATGGGGAAAGCATGTAAGCAAAGAATAATTTCCTGTGTAGCTAGCAAGCCACAAATGGAGAAATTCTGATTGATTCAAGGTTTTGGTCTCTCCAAGGTTTTTCCTCTCTAAGTCTACCCTACATTGTTTCTTTCCTCTGTTCTAGGACTATCTGAACTGGAAGTCTCATGAAAATTACTTTTATGTTAGCAAGACTTCAAATGCAAAGCACGCTGCCAAGGGCTGCGTGGGTCTGTGTCTCCCCAAAACCTACAGCACAAGATTGGGTGAGCTGGTTCTGTACTCGGAGGACCTCGCTGAGCCTTCCTGGAAAAAGGGACACAGCAGAAGGGGCCAGCAAGGTCACAGGCACAAAGGGGAACTGCAGGTGGAGCTGTGCACCCTCGGAGACCTGGCAAGAGCCATCCTGGCGTATGGAGGAAGGCAGGTAAGAACTGCCAGACTATGCGAGGCCCTGGCTCTGCTCCTCTAGACCTTAACAGGGACCCCAGGGGGTTTGTGAGACAACCGATGTGACCAGGCTACTAACAAAATCAACTCATTATTCAAGCACCTTCTTCAGCAACATCTTCCCTACAGTCTTCCCCTTGTTCCTTTTAAGCTATCAGCCAAATTTCATTTGTCACAACTGAATTTGTACTTGTTCTGAAGTTTGAAATGGGATCAGCAAGGTCCCAATGCCATCCACAAAGGGTGATTTTTGTCTCAAACAGATTGCTCTGGGTAGGGGTCGCTTTCTGCAAAGCCCACATGGAGCTGAATTTTGGGGCTCTCAGTCCACTGCAGTTGTGACATCAACATCCAAGGAGCCAGTTTGTGCATGGAGTTCATGTCTGTGAGCCCTGACAAGGAACAAATCTTCTCTACACCCATTAAAGTGAAAAAAAGTTTTTATGCTAAGTAGCTTCCTTGGACTGGAAAGGAAAGCGTCAGCTATCCCACATGATACTCATCACACTGGCTCTCATATTTCTCATGTTGTGGTATAATATTCAAAGCAATTACATAATAGCGTTTTGTACTCCACATAACTCATTGCCGTTCATTTTGTATTCTACACAACTCGATGCTGTTAATTCTAATAAGCTACACCCATGCCAGTGACACGACTCTTTTTCTGCAGCACAGCAACTCTGCTTCAAAAGAAGAGGTAAAGAGCACAGGGAGGCTTTATAAGAGGACAAGGACTTATCCAGCAATCTCTGATGGTGTCAGATACTGCAAACTGTTCCTGACATTTGTCTGGGAAAACTTTGCTTAACTCGTTCTTGGCTCCACCATTGGTGATGTAACGAGCTCATCCCAAACTTGTGGCAAGGATTTTTTTATAGCACCCTACCTCTTGTACACCCAGCGATACCTCTGCAGATGTCTGGGGCAGCAGTTTCTCCAACTAGGCATGCATGTGCTGGGCCACAGGATATTAGTAGAGTTAAAATGAATAGCAGGTCGTTAGACTCCTCATCCAGCACCATATTCTGACAAATACTTACATACTATCTGCTTTTACCCTGAAAGACAAGTCAGAGTTGACCAAGCAGTAAAAAATAACAACAACAACAACAAACAAAACACCACACACACAGAGAAAGTGGTTGTTCACTTTTGCTTTCTTATAACTGTCTCCACACTAAGCGTGAGAGACAAGGTTTAACTTCAGGCTCTGTTGTGCCAAGGGTGCCCGATGTAAGTAGCAAACCAAACAAAACGCGGCAGAGAGCATGGCACACAAATATCACTTGATACCACCTTCACAGCTCCTCAATCCTGGGATTAAGAGGCTTGGTTATACCCCCAGCACAACTTACTTTGCAGTAACCTAGCGTCTCAAGCGATTTGTGGCTGCCGAGGATTTTGACATCCCTAAGGAAAGCCTTATACATCGGGGAGGAGAATAGGGAGCTCTTATGTTGATTTTATAGCACTCAGGGATTCCTGGGCTCCGAAGGTGTCCCTTTGGGAGACCACTTAACAAGGGGACTAATTAATCCCAATCTGCAACTTCTTACTCCTACAGTAAGGCAAAAGCAGCAGAATGGAGCCAAGGATCCGTTTCACAATGACCTGACAGAGCCAACATTTCCTTGTTCACCAGCGCGCCCGTGAGCTCCTCTTCCGCAGATAACACTGCAGCATAGTGTTTTCAAGAAGATTTAAATGAGGCATGGGTTGAAGCTTGCCAAATCCATTTGGAAGCGTACCTGGAGGCTCCGCGAGGGCATGGAGGAGGGAGCAGAGACACTGCCTTGCAGAGCCTGCCGCTAGCCAAGCTGCATGTGCCTCACCTATTGCCAGACCTGCCGTGCAGAACCACTCCGGAGCCCCGCTACGGCCAGCTACGACTGCAGGTGTGCGGAGGAAACCTCCTGAATGTTTCCTGAAAAACAGCACTGCGAGGAGGAATTCAGCTTTTAATTGGGAAATAAATTACTTGCAACGGAGCTATTTCCCCTCAAGTCTGTGGCAAGGCACCTTAACAACCTGTGGTCGCAGCCTTTAGGGCTTTCCTTTGCTCGGTCAACTGTCTATCCATAATATTGTTGTGTTTCATTCAAGAAGAGGAAAGTCTTGCAGTTCTGGGAGGGAAGAGTGGTACCCAGCACTCACAAACTGCGTGTGCAGAACTGACTTTTCCTGCTGCTTTATATGTTGGCTAAAGATAAGTGATTTGCTGAAAGTCACACAGAGCAGGGGATTAAAATATGGGCCCAGGAGAGAGAGTCACAAACTTAGGTTTAATCAAATCAGGTCACCACCACTGAAATATATAAAAAACCCATCTGCCTCAAACAATGCAGCACTGGCACAGGAGATTCAACAGCAAACAAGCCCACGAAAAAAAATGGCCAAGTCAAATACAAATTAGTCATCAGACAACTCTGTAATGAAAATCAGTGTTTTTCTCTAAATCCTGTGGCTGTTACTTTCAGAGATCACTAAAAGCAGCTCCCAGACGCCCTGCTACCACCTTTGTCGGCCTCAACAGCTCTACCCGCAAAAAGGATCAGTCCAAAAACTTTTCAGGATTCAGCAAATCCGCGAGTTCCATGGGCAACTCTGGTCACTTGTGCAAAGGACACTTACTGAGAGGCTAAATCAAGATCATTAGCTACATCTTACATGATATTTGCAATGAAACAGCTTGAATTTTTTTTTTTTAATCACTGAACAAAATTAAATTAACTTTGGCACATAAAGGGTCACAAAAAAAATAATTAAAACACCCAGGTCTACAAGCTCACTGCACCGACTGGTATATTAATGCTACTGCCACCCAGAGCACGGCCTCCTGCTAGAGTCTGTCAGCAATTAAACAAATTATCTCTTCAGCAGTATCTGAACCAGGATCACCAACTTACATGATGTTCTTTCACACACAAATGTGCACACACAATCCAGCAACTGGCAGGAATGTTTAGTAGTTATTAATGTGAGCCAGACTGGAAAAAACAATTTAATCCCTCTTACAAGAATTCTGACTTCCATATAATTTCTTAAAGCTGTCTTTGCTTTGGGGTTTATTTAGAATTAGGCTACAAGTTGTTTGCAAAACCTTTCACACACAGGACAGTTAACTGCAAAACACTCAAAAGTAAAAGTTGAAAACCTCAAATATTTAGGAACTCCAGCTTACAAAATCATTTGGAAGCCTCAGCAATTGCATCCTTGATGGTCCTATTTTTTGAGAATGCTCAAATATTTCAGCACTATCACAGTCACGTAGCTGAGAGTGAACAGCAAGAGTAATGCTTAAATCACAGGAAGCAATTTGGCAAGTTGCATGATGTCAGACACCAAGTATTCTGCGCAGAATACCTGGTATCCAAGCAATCCCCCAAATTGCTGTTGAAATCTTAATCCTACGCTTTTACATATGATATGAAAATTAAACCTTTGTGCATACTAGTGACTCTGATCAAATACTTTGAAAGCGGCCATAAAATTTAACCCTAGTCATGCTCAGAAATGAGCAACTTCCATGTTTCTAATTAAGGGCATTTTAAGGACTCACACGTGCACTGCAAGGGCAAGAATGACTGGGTAGACACATGCACACAAATAAATTTCAGTTGTAGTATCTGTATCAGCCTTAAGCTAGCTCGAGCACGTCCTACATAATAAGTCTATCTTCAGAGATAAAGAGTGAACCTTTGCAAAGCGAAAGCCTTTAATCAGACTTCTCATCAGAGTCTGAACTAATGAGGAATGGCTCAGTGCAATCGAGATAGCCCTTACTTAACTGCATCTGACATTTCAGAATAGATTAGGTTCTAATGGTCTACGGCAGAGCCTGCGCCTTAGAAACCTTGGGATGTCATTAATAACTACTGCCCATCGAACAGGGCCTCCACACCTCTGCAGTCGAGACAAAACATCTTATAGGAAATCACTGCCTACTGTGTCGGGAACCACATCAGGGAAACCAGGCGCAACATCCATCAAAGATTAAAAGAGCAGAAAACGAACACTGCTGTGACCAAACACTCGAAATCATGTGCCGCCTGCCACAAACAATTACAGTTCAGCAGGGGTAGTCGCAGGCGTTCGCAAATCGGGACTGCAGGAGACCGGGCAACAGGGCCGTGATTAACCCGTCCTGCTGCCCCCAGCCGTAACAGAGCTTTGCTGCAGGGAAGAAGCTGCGACTTGTTTGTCAGCAGAAAGACTCATTTTAGTGAATTTTCTCCTTCTGATGGGGATTTAAAGCTATTCTGTTGTATGGCAACTTAAAGTTACAGAAGAGAGGCTGGCTGTGACATTTGCCGATTCTGGGCAGCAGGTAAAGGGGAACACAAGGTTCTTCTGAGCATCAGAGCCCATGAATGCTCTTGCACAAATTCCAGAATAAAATTCTAGGTTTAAGGACTATTATACGGGGCTTGCAGGAGAATTTTGAATTATGTCAGGAGATGCACAGAATTTATGGAACAGCTCCCCTTTTCACTCCTTTTTGTTGAAAAGGAGTCAGGTGAACCTGATTTTACGTTCTCAAATCCACTGCAGGATGCGCTGAGACACCCTGAGAACCAAACTGAAAATTTTCCCAGCTGTGACCTCAAAATGACGTAGAACTGGATTTTCACCAAAACACGTTTCTCAACTCAATTCAGTACCTGGGAGGAGCTGCAAACCAAAGTCTTTTGTCATGATTACTCAATTTCAAGTCACCTCACATCACTGTGGCAGCTTTCATACTTTATAATGCCAGCTGCTATTTTATCCCTGCTTTTTGTGGTTGCAAGGCCCAGCTAAGCACCCCGAGAGCCCCAGTGCTGCCTCCTAGTCCGGATACTGCCCAGAATCCGCTAGCTCCCCAGCAGCAGGCAGATGTGACATTAGGGACACTGAACTCTTGCCGTGCGTATTATTGCTGCAGAAAGGAGCACCATGGCAGCCCTACCTGCACGTCCTGAGGCAGCCCGATGCCCAGAGCGAGCGGCAGCTTCGCCCAGGCTATTCAGCCAGGAGGTACCTCTTCACACTCTCCCGAACTTGGCATCGGAGCTTAAGGGCCAGGCTCCAGGGTGCAGGTCAGTGACACTTCGAGCTAAGAAAAGTCATTTTAATTATATTTGAATTTAAGATTTTTTACAGTTAAAGGATAATACATATGTATTGATACACGTGATGAGAGCCACCTCGGCAAGAGGGGCACGCGCGTCTTTGCCGAAAGCTTGGCCACCCTGGTTAGGAGGGCTTTAAACTAAGCAAGGAGGAGGATGGGGAATGTTACATGGACAGGGCAATTGGTGTCATGCAGCCAAAGCCAGAAGGCATCCGTCAAGAGGATGGTAGTGGGGAGGTGAGGATAGGAGATGATTATAGAGGGTCCTCTTTCACCCCTCCTGGGAAACCTGCAGGCTCCCTTACTTCCCTGAAATGCCTGTACACCAATGCTCGAAGCATGGAGAATAAACAGGATGAGCTGGAGATCTGTGTGAGGTTCCAGGGTCGTGATCTCCTTGGAATCACAGAGACATGGTGGGACAGCTCACACGACTGGAGCGCTGTCATGGAAGGCTCCGTGCTCCTTAGGAAGGACAGGCTGGGAAGGTGGTGGAGTTGCTCTTTACGTGAGAGAGCAGCCGGAATGCACGGAGCTCAGCCTGGGGGTAGATGAGCAAGTGGAGAGCTCATGGGTGAGGGTTAAAGGGCAGGCTAACGTGGGAGACACTGTGGTGGGGGTCTGCTACAGGCCACCTGACCAGGACGAGGAGGTTGATGAGGCCTTCTATAGTCAGCTGGAAGTAGCCTCACGGTCGCAAGCCCTGGTTCTCATGGGAGACTTCAGCCACCCTGACATCAACTGGCGGGACAACACAGCCAGGCACAAACAGTCCTGGAGGTTCCTGCAGTGCGTGGATGATAACTTTATGATGCAGGTTGTGGAGGAGCCAACGAGGAGAGGGGGGCTACTGGACCTCGTGCTGACAAACAGAGAGGGGCTTGTTGGGGATGTGAAGGTGGGGGCAGCCTCGGCTGCAGTGATCATGAGCTGGTGGAGTTCAGGATCCAACGAGGAGGAGGCAGGGCGGTAAGTAGCCTTGCAACCATGGACTTCAGGAGGGCCAACTTTGGCCTCTTCAGAGACCTCCTCAGAAGAATCCCATGGGCTAGGGCTCTAGAAGGTCGGGGGGCCCAAGAGAGCTGGTTAGTATTCAAGCAGCACCTCCTCCATGCTCAGGATCAGCGCATCCCTCTGAGTAAGAAGTCAGACAAGGGGACAGGAGGCCTGTCCGAATGAGCAAGGAGCTGCTGGCAGAACTCCAACAGAAGAAGGCAGTATACAGAAAGTGGAAAAAAGGACAGGCTCCTTGGGAATGTTGTCAGGGAATGCAGGGATGCGACAAGGAGAGCTAAGGTATAGTTGGAATTAAATCTGGCAAGGGATGTTAAAAATAACAAGAGCAGCTTTTGCAAATATATCAATGGCAAAAGGAAGATTAGGGCAAATGGGGGGTCCGCTGGTGAACGGGGTGGGTGCCCTGGTTACGAAAGACACAGAAAAAGCAGAGTTACTGAACGCCTTCTTTGCTTCAGTGTTTACCAGGGCAGCCCTCAGGAATTCCAGACCCTAGAGACAAGAGAAGGTGCCTGGAGAGAGGATGACTTGCCCTGAGTAGAGGAGATTGGGTCAGAGAGCACTTAGGGCAACTTGATACCCCAAAATCCATGGGCCCTGATGGGAGGCACCCCAGAGTGCTGCGGGAGCTGGCGGATGTCATAGCTAAGCCGCTCTCCATCATCTTGGAAAGGTCCTGGAGAACAGGGGAGGTGCCGGAGGACTGGAAGAAAGCCAATGTCACACTGGACTTCAAAAAAGGCAAGAGGGAGGACCCAGGCAGCTACAGGCCAGTGAGCCTCACCTCCATCCCCGGAAAAGTGATGGAACAGCTCATCCTGGCAGTTGTCTCCAGGCACGTAGAGGACAAGGAGGTGCTCAGGAGTAGTCAGCATGGATTCACCAAGGGGAAATCCTGCTTGACTAACCTGATCGCCTTCTATGACGGAATGACTGGCTGGATGGATGAGGGGAGAGCGCTGGTCATCTACCTCGACTTCAGCAAGGCTTTCGACACCGTCCCTCACAGCATCCTTCTGGGCAAGCTCTGGAAGGGTGGGATAGATGAATGGACAGTGAGGTGGATTAGGAATTGGCTGGATGGCAGAGCCCAGAGGGTGGTGATCAGTGGTGCGGAGTCTAGTTGGAGGCCTGTGGTTAGCGGTGTCCCCCAGGGGCCAGTCGTCGGCCCAGTCCTGTTCAATTTATTCATCAATGACCTGGATGAAGGCACAGAGTGCTCCCTCAGCAAGTTTGCTGATGATACCAAGCTGGGAGGAGGAGCTGATAGCCCAGAGGGCTGCGCTGCCATCCAGAGGGACCTGGACAGACTAGACAAGTGGATGGTGAGAAACCTCATGAAATCCAGCAAGGGCAAGTGCAAGGTCCCACACCTGGGCAGAAATAACCCCAGTCACCCGTACAGGCTGGGCACTGACCTGCTGGAGAGCAGCTCTGCAGAGAGGGACCTGGGCGTCGTGGTGGATGACAAGTTGGCCATGAGGCAGCAGTGCCCTTGTGGCCAAGAAGGCCAATGGGATCCTGTGGTACATTAGGAAGAGCGTCTGCAGCAGGTTGAGGGAGGGGATCCTGCCCCTCTACTCAGTCCTGGTGAGGCCACACCTGGAGTACTGTGTCCAGTTCTGGGCTCCCTAGTACAAGAGGGATGTGGAGCTGCTGGAGAGAGTCCAGCACAGGGCTACGAGGATGACCAGGGGCTGGAACATCTGCCCTATGAGGAAAGGCTGAGAGAGGGGGCCTGTTCAGCCTGGAGAAGAGAAGGCTGAGAGGAGACCTGATCAGTGTCTATCAGTACCTCAAGGGAGGCAGTGAGGAGGATGGGGCAGCCTCTTCTCAGTGGTGGCCACTGATAGGACTAGAGGAAACGGCCACAAACTGAAGCACCAAAAGTTCCACAGGAACTTAAGGAAAATTTCTTGCCAGTGAGGGTGACAGAGCCTTGGAACAGGCTGCCCAGAGAGGTTGTGGAGTCTCCTTCTCTGGAGCCCTTCCAAACCCGCTTGGACGCAGTCCTGAGCCACAGGCTGTAGGGGACCCTGCGTGTGCAGGGGGGTTGGACTAGATGATCTCTAGAGGTCCCTTCCAACCTTAAGCATTCTATGATTCTATGTTTCTATGGTTATGGTGAGTGGAAAATCTACTGTGTTTTAAGTAGGGAGCTAAAAGAAGAAAATAAACACTCATGCACACACCTCTTCCCAGCTGACAAGGAAAATAGCAAACATGTTTCTAAAATAGCAAGATCCACAAAATTTGGAGTCTGAACCAGATTCCATCCAAGTCAAAGTAGATACCAGTCAACAGGAGTTGAACAAGACCTCGGATACTGTATAACATAAATATTCAGAATGATAGTACAGGCTGCTTGGGTAAGTTAATAATTTTACTACATGTGATATAGAAAGGGGACACACATTTGCAACTCTCCAGCTCAGGAACTCTCACTTCCGTGCTCTCCAGACATAACAAATGAAGATACATTGGAACAGAACAGTCTATATTCCAACAGATCTGGGATGGGGTTTGTTTAGTGAAGTTATATATAAGAAAACTCCAAAGCTTGGAGACATAACCAAGATTAGGATTTTACCCAGAGACCATCTCTAACTACAACCTCACTTTACATCATCTTCCCTAGTTCCGTGTCCAAACCATTTTTTAAGCTTTTCAACTGGCAACCATTCAGTCTCATCTCCAGCGACACAGACCAGTAGCTGCGTAAGAACTATTCTGCAACAGACACTCACACTCATGCTATTACTAGAACCTACTAACAAACAGCTTTAAAATGTGAAAAGAGAGCCCACTGCAGGGAAAAAAAAAAAAAGAAAAAAAAAAGTTGTATTAAATATTTTCGCTTCTTCAGCCTTTAACAAAAAAGGCTGGTTCTGGTTTGACATTTTTTCAGTTCTTTTCTCTCTAAATCTTTCAATAGCAAAATGAAAAAAGAAAAGAGAAGGGGGAAAAATTATAATTTATTCATTAATAATATCTGGGGACAGGAATGGATTACACTTTTCAAAATTCCTTCCATTCCATTCCTTAGCATGGTTTGTAAGCATATAGACATTTTCATGCACTCACCACCTTCTTCCACACCCACATAGTGGGTTTTGGACCAGTTATAGCCAATATGATTAACATTCTTTGCTCTCCTGTACTCTGTCTCTTATTTGCAATCTGTTCACTCCAGGTTGTATCAGGGATCCGCTATTGTTTCCGGAATACTCCCAAATACGTGGAAAGATACAGCGCAACCTGTCTGCTGTCCCTGAAAAATACCACTTGTTGCCTGTGCTATCCTCTTTGTGGAATGAACTAAGCCAACAGATCCAAATAGGTATGGCTTAGAATGTCTTGAAACAGAAAATATAAGCCTATATAATCATCAAAAGAATAGAAAAAGAAGGTGAAAAGTTATTCACCACTGCTCTAAAACACGACAATGCCGGCAAAATTACACATTACCTGAATGAAGGGAAGGGAGCTGAAGGGAAAGGGAAAATGTTTTGCACTCTGTGTGCAGTTTAACTGTGGAACTCATTGCCACAAGACACGGATGCGTGAGGTGCACGATTCAAAAAACATTCATGAACTCACAGAAGATAAAAACTAATCCATTAAAATGTATATGGCCTATAGGACTACTATAGAAATAGAGCCTATAGTGCCTGTCAGCTTCACACTGCCGAACTGGGAGACTAACCGGAAAAATTGTACACCCTCTTCTTAAATTGACTAGCGAGAGAGACCAGGTTTGGGGTTCAGCAGACCCTTGGTGTGACCCAAGCGAAGCCACTCTCATCCGAGCGGTCGTCCCACTCCAACTGAGGTTTAATTCCCCTTAAAAAGGCAGTGGGTCTGTGCCAAGAGCACCGAGCTGCTGAAGTTTCGAGGCTTTGCACCAACCCAAGGGTTTCTTACATGCTGCCGTAATGGAAAGCCCATAAAGCCAGACACAGCGTGAGGAAAATTCCTGGTACAACGTGCCTCTCCCTACATCTGCCTCGGGCCTTTTAAACTCATTTCCATAGTAATTTCCTTCTCAACTTGACATTGCTTTGCTCCTAGTTCAATGAATACCTCCCCTGTTTGGTGAAATTCCTGCTAGGATACAGGATGTGAACGCTTAATACAGTTTGCATTCAAATTACGTTTCTATGCCTTCTTGAGGACACAGAGTTTTAAATTCCAAAGTGCTGGTCAACACCTTAAAGAAAAACAAAATCACTGAAGCAAAACCCCATTTCCTGGAATATAACATGAATTCTCAATTAGATTATAACCTAACCTGTGCCCGTGCACACTGAGAGAGCAAACAATTAGCTTTCCATGCTCTGCACAAGAAAATCTTAACTGCTGTCCCTGGGAGCAGAAGGCCAAAGCCCACCTGTACAAATTCATAATATTGATAAACTAATTGTCACTGAGTGGGTGATTGATAGAAGTTCTTGCAGCTGAACTCATTACCTGCCGTCTCACGACACGGCATTGCAAAGGGACATACACCCACTGAACGTGACTCTAAGTTAGATGCTCTGAGGTGCTATAGGTGCTACACTTCTGCTTCAGCCCCCTGTGCATTTCTTCTTCTTACAGGCCAGAGTTACTTCTTTCTAAAGGAGTCTGGGAACAGAGGAAAGCTTGCAGAAAGCCATGAAAGCCAAGAGATACCCAGCAAGGAGAAAGCCCAGGTACTTTTTGGCGCTTCAGTAAGAGAGCAGAGACTGGGGGCTGCATAGGGCTGCAGCCCAGCAGCCTCACGGGTACCTGCTGCTCCCGCTCCATCCCGAGCCTCTCGGCAGCTCGGGGTCCCTCGGCACTGGGACTGAACCAGAAGAACCCAGGGTGTTTCACAGCAAAAATAGTGCCAGCTTCAGCGCACGACAGATGGCAGCCACATTGCTAAGCATGCACTGGAAGGTGTTTAGAGACCTTAAACTTCCAAAAATCTGAGAAAAAAAAAAGCTATTTGGGGCTGTCTGACAGCGCTGAATTGATGCACAGAATGTAAGTGAAGTTTATGATACCTTGTCCTAAAGTTTCTTCCTCAAAACTGCGGGATTATTTTTCTCAGTAGTACTGTGCTTCAAGGAGCCTTGAGCAAGACTTGGATACCTGCTTACATATAATTAGCATACTGAACACTGTTAATTAAAACGAGATCATGGAAGAAAAAACACCTTGCATCACTGTATCCATCACTGTATCCATTAAAGTGTCACGTTTTAGGGGATCCTATCCATTAAAGTGTCACGTTT
>VZSV01000046.1:4550853-4573575 GCA_013398735.1 Nothocercus julius
AAATCCTGAATCAGAATAGTCATGCAAGAACAGAAAATACGGTTGTGCATCTAACACTTCAGGGTATTAAGGCCAATAAGGCAGAAATTGCTTTCTTTAACCCAAGCTAGTGATCAACATTAAAAATTCAGTATTCAACACTGCACGTTGGCACCCAGTGGAATATAGGGCAGAACAGTTATTTTTAAGAGCAAAGGAAGAATGGTGCCTATTATCATTTTTCACAAGGAAGCTACAGGAACACCTTTCCAGATGCCCCTATAAATCCATTACCTGGTATTCTTACATTTTGCAGCAAAATCCCACAGTTTTTACTTGATGAAAGCTGATTACATCTCCCTTACTAACAATTACCCATCTATTCAGATTAATTTTAGAACAAGCAACACCTGCAAAAATGAAGGTTTAGATGGCTGTGGATAGAAACTGTTATGCAGAAACCAAAGTTTACCTTACACCTGTATATTCTCATTTCCACAGTCTTTCAGACTTCAGGTTTGTTTGTTTTTCCTGTCTTGTGCGCATTTCATTTTTTTTCCTTGCCATTTCTGCCAAAAGCTGAACTATGCACAGAAAAAATGGGCCCAGCACTAGCTGTCCAGCTCCGTACAGATGGGAAGGAGGATCCAGGACCGCAGGACAGCAGGGCTGGTGCCAACGCTGCCAGCAGCAGCCACGTCCTCCCAGATGGCGCTTCCAAAGCTCTCCCTGCAGGGCCTGGGCACAGCAGCCTCCCTGAGAAGAGAAAAGGTAACAGGCACCACAGCACACATTTGTTCTAGGAAAGGAATCTGTAATTACTGCTTTTGTTTAAGCCTTGGAGACTAATGTGACATTTTGAGTAGGAGCCCTGGGAATTTTAGGGACTGCTTTTATTTTTGATTTGTGTGCAGAGGGACAGGGGGGAGGAGGAGTCAAGTTGCTTTTAAGTTCACATGTGCCAGATGCTAGTGAAAAAGCAGGAAATAAAGCAAAAGGATTTCAACTCCCTTAGACAACTTGTCCATAAGCACCACACGAGTGTGACAGTCCAGTCCCGGGGCTGGGTTTTCTTCCTCTCTGCAGTGCTCAAGGGCACCCCAGCCCTAGGCCACTGCTCAGTGACAGAACCAAAGGGGGCCAGATGAGTCTGCATCTATTCACTTGCATGTATATTTAGGGGACTTGCACCCAAAACATATACGACCATCATGAAAATATCCTGGTACCTGAGCTTTAGAAACGAGTAACCAACTTACGATACAGAGCTGCATTTCGGCAGCCCTGTCTTCCACACGGAAACAGAACCAACCCAAACATGAAACAAACAAAACAGTAACTTTCAGAAGGCATCAAAGTATGTTTAGCTGTGTTGCAGATCATCAGCCCTCTTGATCCTCATCCTTCTCTGAATTACCAGATGACAATGTAGACAATTATTTTAAGTGGCTCCAAGTGCATGAGAAGCCTCTGCAATAAATGTTTCCATTTGATGACACGGATTACTTAGGCTGCTTGTTTTTATGTTTTCAAGAGCATTTTAGCAGCACTTCACTAAGCGCTGTCATCACCATTCCTGATGGAAAAGGCTTTCGTCAGGACTTTTTGGGGTCTGTCCAAAACACGGATGCTCCCACTCAGTTCAACTTCAATCCAGGTGAAGGTAAGGACAAACTACCCAAGGAAAACTTTAATTTTTTTCCATACAAGGTTAAAAAATCCAGGCAGATTCGGGGGCAGGCGGAAGGAAACAATCAGATGTATCAACATTTTGCTCACTGAGAGTAATTTCTGCCCATTCGGATAGCAAAGCTAACGTGCGCACAGCTAGTTCGCCGGTTCCAAGGGATGGGAAAGCCTCCGGGCCTGCGGATGGGGTATGGTAACCTATAGGGTATGGAATCTGCGCAGTGTAAACCATCGATTCCTTGCTTTGGAACTGAGCCTCAAAGAAGGAAGAGGCAACTAGTTTATAAGCTGCTCAGGCATTTCTGCTATGCACCTCAGCTAGGCAGCATAAATCACCTCCTGCCAGGCAAGTTATGCAGCCATCCCAAAGCCAAGCATCAGGGTAGCTTGGGGAAAAGGAGAAGGGCTGCTCTGCCCTGGCAAGGGCCACAGCACAGACCAAATAATGGCCAGGGGTGGCAGCGGTCAAACAAGCAGCAGCAAATTAGAGTTTGTGTCTCTGAACCCCTTTCTGCTCCAAGGGATTAAGGGGAAGGGTGCTGGGATTCAGTGCAGCACAGCTGAGCTGTCTAACGAGTAGGTCTGTGCAATCAGCAACTGGAGGTGGGATTAGGAGGAGGTTCCTACAGAGGCAGGTAGTCTAGATTATTAAACCTGCGGGCCAGATCACCCGGACCCAGGCCCATGGCAGCCTATAGTTTGCTATAAAGAGCTCTGGGTCAGTACACACAGCTTTAGGGGAGAGACTCCACGGCAGGGGAGCTGGCAGAGGTGTCACCAGCCTTTCCTTGTTAAGTTTGCAGGCAACGTGCAGTCAGAACGTCCATTTTAATTAAGCTTCTTTCTCTTCAAAGAATGCTAGTGATGGCCAGTGGAGAGCATCTAGTTTTCAGAGGATCCTCACAACAAAATCCTCCCCTAGAGCCTCTTCCAGGGGCAGCCACCTGTACATCTCCAGTATTTGAGATGAGGGCCTTCTAGTTGCTGCAAATCAGTGACACTGCTTTTCATAGAGGAGCTGCCTGGATACAAAAGGGTCTCCTTTAAACCCACGAAACAAGGGAGTTTGGAGTCAGAGCACAGATGTTTTCCCTAGCCTAAGCAGAACAAAACCACTCAGCTCACAGTGTAGATGGAGTCAAGCTCACGGCTGCGAAAAAAAACTGGTAGCCTTGCCCATGCCTATTAAAACCTGGTCAGACTTCTAGCTCAGCTATAGGAATCCTTTCAGTAAGAAAGGTCAGATGCATGACATTTTTAAAACATGTGAATGCAACTGCATGAACAATCTCTTCTGATAATAAATCTGAGGATGGATATTTGCCAAAGTATCTCCACTCGTTCTAAACCATTTAAAACCCATTACTAAAGTTGCAGACTGGCTGACCTTTCTTAAAATTATGCATAACTGTTATTTTGCAGACAACGCTAGTGCTGCAGGATGTTGACTGAGACTATCAAAATGAGGCAGTTTTTCACCAAACATCCAGCTACAGAAGTTGGTATTTTCTACAACCGCTGAAATATTTTTGAATTGTAGCAATAAACCCTAATAGGTGTAGCTTATTAAGCTACTGGGACATAATCCCAAGCAGAAAAACTACTATAGACTGCAATAGCAACGGGGTTAGACCCTTGATGCTCTGAAAGGTAAGCAGGGAAAAAAGTAAAACACTGTCTCTGATCACTTCAAAACACATGCTTGCATAAGATACTCTACTATAACTTATTATTTTAAAGTCTCATGTGCATATGGATACTGCCAGTGGGGCTGGATGAAATATCCTTACAGGAAAAGCAGCCCTGAGGAAAATATTGCGAGAGAAGAATTAGGAAAGTGGGATTAATGGATGTTTTCCAACTCTCCTTTACAAACTTCCCTGAACTATGTAAAGCGATATTTCTCAAAGGCTTATAACTTGGCTAAATCTGAGGGACATTTCATAGGAACAGCAGGAGGCACATTAATAGCACAAAATTTATACCTTATTCACTTAAAGATTTCAAATCTCTGCTCCTAAGCACAAACACATTTCAAGTTTGCAGATAGCACTTTAATGTCTTCTCTAGGTTTACTGTTTTTGTTTTTTCTTTTTTTCCAGACAGTGTTAAACAGACAAGAGTCTTTTCTCTTCAATAAAATGTTGAAAAAGTTATAAGCAACTGAAAATAAGGTTGTATGTATTTCAGCTATAACCATAATTACTTTAAAATCTGGGAGGAAGGGGAAGCAATCACCCTCCAGATATAAATCAGATACAAAGATATTCAAGAATCCAGATTTTAAATAAGGAAATACTGTAAATAATTTCAGTCCTTTTTGTTCGCTACCTCATATTTAAAATTGTTATGACTCTTGTAGTTTTTGAGGGAAATCTTATTAATAATAACAAAAAATCTATTTAGAGGAAGAAGTAAGCATTTCTATAATCATTTGAAAGCAGGAGCTTTAGGAGGAATGCTTAATGAGGTAAAATATGATAAAACACAAATAAGTAACTAGAAGGCTAAGAGTTGTGTATAGTTCATGCACTTCATTATCAGATTTTTCTAGAACACTTTGTTCTGAGAGAAAATTAACACATTATACTATTTGTCTTAATTAAAACATATCTTCAAACCCAGCAATTAATGGAAAATGAGAAAATACAATCTCCAGTGCATCCACCCTTGAACTGTACAATCAACAATAAACACTAATTAAATATTTTCTTTCCACAATATTTGTTCCCAGGCATTAACATGCTCATTCAACCCATTTTGCTCCTTCAATCCATTCAAACACAATTATCCAAAACCTCCAATATTTTTGCTAAAAATCCTTATTTTTAGAGAGAAGGAAAAGGACAAAAATGATTTTCCTTCCACTAATAGCCATTATCGCCTCTGAGCTCCACTTTGAAATAGTTCACCTGAACGTAGGTATCTCTCATCTGAACTCTCAGGGCACAATCGTGGCCGCCTCAGACTCGATGGCAAATCTGCCATTAGTACAGGCTGGTGAGAAGTTCTCTGGGAGGACCTACCTTAGAATTTCAGGAGAGTGGCCAGGCAGCACTTCCTACCTTCACGTACTACATCCGTTCACTTTTGAGGACTGGACCAAGCCCCGAGCCAATGATTTTATCCTTGGAACAATAAGCTTGTGGTTCAGTAATTTTACTGAAGGCAGAAAGGAATTGGATTTTTATATCAAGCTTAAAAAAAGCAGCATTGATTAAAAAGACTTGTGTCAAGATTTTTTTTCTGCTGAAATATTAACACGTTTGTCCATGAATAACAGACTATGCTAGAGTCAACTGTTTAAAACAAATGGCTTTTAGTCACAGTCTGAGGAAAAAAAAATAAATTCCATGTTGGAACAGGAGAGGCCTTTGAATATTATTTATACTTTTTAAGTATTCAGAAGCAGACTGCACTGAAAAACAGTGACTTTTCCTTCCCTCCCTATTTTAGCCAAGAGATTCACAAGGGATTTAAGATTAAGAGGTTAACACACACACACACACACACATACTCCAAGTTAAAGTTATCAGGTCACAAGAACCAAGCTGCCCTCTTGCTGCAAAAATGTAAGTGTTACTGATCTATAAGATTATTAAGGATTTCTCATTGTCCTATATGTATAGAGCAAAGTATTGATATTTATTGTTATAGGACAATCAGCTATAAGGCCCTCCAGTATTTTAGAGCAAAAGCACATGAAATTTTTAGCAGCCATTCTCTGGAGGGAGATTTCAAGGTGACTGGGATAGTCCTTTATATGAATAAAATATGCTTATAATTAGAACAGACTTTTTATGTGATTATTTTACATCTCATTCATGTTAGGAGATTGCAGAAAAGATATAGACACTTGAAAAGACACAAAACTGTAATTGATGTTATTTTAATTCCACATTATAAAGAAACAATCTACCTCATCCTGTTTAGAACTCGAAGTTAAGCTATCTCCTTGAAAGCCTGAGAGCCTACGGGGCGGTGCGGGAGGGACTATTCATTAGCAAGCAAGCAAAACCACACACAAAGTTCACAAGTTATTCCTGGGTTTCACAGCAGCACTTGAAGATTATCAAACAAGATGCAACGCAGGAGGTTATGCAAGAATTTGAGAAGTGAGGAGGTCCCAGATGAAAGGGGTGAGGGCGAGCTCTGGATGCGGAATGTCACAGTCAAATTGGCCAGCTCCGGTGCGGAGCTGCCTCTGCGAGGGCCTCTGTGACCCGTGTCTGCTGCCACCGGGACGGTCGCCGCGGAGCAGAGCTGGTCTTTGGGTGCTATTTTCGTATTAGCTGGGCTTCTGCTGTGCCAGCTCTAGAACAGATGAGATTGCAGAAGTCTCCAAGGCTGTCAGGGGTGTTGTGGGTTTTTTCTTTTTTTTTTTTTTCTCTTTTCTTTTTTTTTTTTTAATCTCTATCAACAGAGACATACAGAAACCATATAAATCCTGATCAAGATACTCTCTGTTTAATTGCAGGAGACTCCGAAATATCTCTTGAAACTGGAGCCAGTCGTCACAGCTACTCACATGAAACCTCTTTGATTCAAGAGATGAGTAATAAGGTACAAGCCATATCTTTATAAAATGCACTATGAAGTAATACACAAAACATCCATGGAAAAACATCAGCATATTGCATTGCACTCAGCGTGCAGATAATTAGCAGACCAGAAGAAGGGCTTGCAGGCCCAAGCTTAACTCTTCCCCCTGCTCCTGGTTATGTGAACCAGCCTGTAAAACCTACTACCTCTTCCTACAAATTTTACCTTGCAGAAACATGGCCCTATTTTATTTTTCTCATACTGCTCTGGTCACTTTTGCACACGCACATCCCCTTTAGGATTTGTCCAGGCATTCAAATTCAAGCAGTACTTTGTCATTCAGGAGAGGATGACACCTCCAGTTATGTTCCCATAGGGGACAGCCCTGGAGACAAGAACGCCAGGAGGTCCCAGCTGATAAAGCAGTTTTTTTTTAATGAAATTTGTGGATTAAAGTGGGAGAAAGTGATAGAGTAGAAAAACAAAAAGATTAAGATACAGGTTTAAACAGAAATGTTGGCATGATCTTAAACAAGGTTAGAAGCTGGAAACCAATCTTGTTTACTGTAGAGGATAAATATGGGACAGACACAACATCAATAGTCTTAAGTTACTTCCCTTTGCCATGCTTGCTTTACACAATTACAATAGAGGGGAAAAAAAGCACCTTTGTGAATCAAGCATATGAAAAGCACATCAGTTTTGATGCAAACCCGTTCTGATATATCAGTCATTATCATGTTAAGATGGGACAGGATTATCTGGCTTTGAAAGGCAATCTTTTTGCTTGCAGTGTTTTGCTGTGTCCTCCTCTGGGGCCTCACTTGGTCTCCTGATTTACTAAAGGCTGCTTAGTAACAGAGGGAAGATTGTTCCCATCCGTCACCGTTCAGTTTAAGTCCTGAATACAGCAAAACCGGCAGAGCTGCCGAATCTGAGACCACAATTTGAGGTATACAGACCCAGAGCTTCCTCAACACACTCTTTGTTTAAAAAGACACAGTCAAGGAAGCCTCACCCCCGAGCTGACAATAAAACACTCCAAACTCAGGAGCAATACTTAAAAAAAAAAAAAAAAAAAAAAAGTTGTTTTCCTCCCCACAGTTCCATCCATTTGTTTGTTGTTAGTCTGAACCGCAGAACTTTCTAACAAAGTAAATAGTTGAGCGACAGTAGAACCAAGGTATTTATTTATGTATGCATTTATTTTTATTACAGGAAGTTCCTGGAATGCAGACTAGACAGACATTTCTATCTCACAAAAAAATGGTGAGTAAACCACTACTGGAGGATTTTTCAGGGTTTCTGAAAGCAAAGGCCTTTACAAAAGAGCTAGATGAGGAGAAAGAATGGGTCCTTCTCCACAGCAGCCGCAGGAGACACAACAGGGGTTCCCTGTCACTCCAGCCTTCCAATAATTCCCTGTTATTTGCAGTGAAAATCAGGGTCTGCAGTCATGATAACTGTCCTCGGCCTGCTATTTCAAATGTTTATCCATAAAATTGCTCACAGGCATAAGTAGCCCCTCATGGTTCAGTGGGTCTCCTGACGTAAGTGTTAGCAGGGGGCTTAGGTCAGGGTACCGCATTCCTTAAGCCAGACAGATTCCCATTCAAGTGATTAGGAGCGCTTCATTTGCCAAATAAAAAGAATTCCACAGGTATTCGTTTGAAGTGGGATACAAATTTATTTTGGCCACATTTCCACTGTTTTTTTTTTTCTTTTTTAATGTTTGCAGCCAAGCACTGTTTGAGTGCATGAGCATTATTGACCAAAGTAAATTTCAAAGTCATATTCGCAGGTATTTACAACAGAAATTTGTGTATTCAGCTACTGCCACACATTATCTAACCAAATCACAGCTACGCAGCAACTCAAATTCTTGTGCATCTCACATGCACACTGATTCCCCAAGGGCATGAGTGATTTTTGTTAGGTTTTATACATATTAAGAAATCCTTGGCCTTTTGCAACTGAAAGGCAGGCTGAATCGACTGCCAGGTAAATCACTTGGCTTGGGCTGTGAGCAAGAGCTGCAGCAGTGAAACAATAAATTAAACCACGTCTTGCTAAGTCAGCAACACAGGGTTGAACCCTCAGTACTACTCACTACAAATGGATCTGCTGGAGTATGGGTCATTAGTTCAATCATCTTTAACAAAGATAACCAAATAGGAATGTTATTAAACATTTATCTTCAGGGGCAGATCTCCTGGAGGAGATAAGGAGGTTGCAGAGACCCCCTCCATTAGTAGTACCTATTTCAGCATGCATTGCTCTCATAAGCACCTTTCATTCATAAAAATATCTCAGGAACCCAAGGCATCCTGCACATATCTGCTTTTATTGGCTGCTGGCTGCACCCTGGCACCCTCCAGACATGGGCCGGTTATTTCCAATACACATTCCTCCTTAACCTCTTGTTGCCTTCCTACTTCACGTTGGCAAGGCAAATTTTGCACACACAGAGCCCACACTGCCTTCCCCCCTCCCGCCCCAAGGGAAAAACAAAACCCCTCATACACACAAAGAGATCCTGCCAGGTCTTTTGCAAGTCTTAATCACAGCCCTTAAGCAAGCTCCCCAATCAATCTGGAACACAATGGGACCAGCAAAGGTGACAACAAAATACCTCCTGTAGCAGCAATGATTTGTCAGGGCAAAGACCAAGAAAGTGACCATTCGCAGAGAAGTAAGGGACAATTCGCCACGTTGGCTGGAGAGGGGAAGAGGTCTTACTAACTGCTGCTGAAACTCTGGGATTTACTAAGAAAGAGGGTGATTAGGCAGACAAAAGCAATCTCTGTCCTATCGCTCTTAGGTCACTTTGGGCTCTCAGAAATTTGTCCCTTAGCTCAGGTGCCACACAAAAGTAAGGCAGGAACTACAAGAGATGAAAGGGCAGATCTCACCACCCCGGCCTGTGCTCTCAGCCTCTGCAGACACTAACATTTGTTGCTGCATTAGTTTAGAGCCATCTGTATTTGCAGTTTCCCACAAGAAATCAAAACAATTTTCATTTGCATTTAAAGGTCAAATTCCCCCAAAAAATCATGTGAGGAAGGAAGGGGGGCAGAGACAGATTTCTGTTCAGGTTCTGAGCAGGGAAGTTGCAGTCAAAGGCAGGGTTTAGTTTGCTATCTTCATTTTGTCCTTATTCAGTTTCCTTATTGCCTTGAAAGGCGGCTTTGTACTCGCTTTAAAAGCTGTATTAGGCTTTCTAGTTTTGATGCTATGAAAGAAAGTAGCAGCTTACTGTAATATTTTAAAAACTATTTTCATTATTGATATTCAAGAACAGGAAAGCACATCTATAGAAAGAATGGAACTTCTTTAAATTAAAACAATGAATCTCATTCTGTCACAGCCCATACATGAATTACAACAACAAAATAATTACAAACCTATTTTAACAGCTAACTGGGTCCAACTGAACACTAGTGACTAGTCACATCCAGAATCAAATCGAACCCTGATCTTATAAACAAGTCAGGACCAAGAATGTGAAGAAGCCTCATCTTACAAAAGTCGGTCTCAGACCTTTTCATCTTCATGCCCCTCTAACCAGATCAAGACTCAAGCAAACTATCCCATTATTGTGCTGACAGACTTGGCCCTGTTATTTTACTAGTCAGAGGAACCCACAAACTGCAACCTAGACAGCTGGGTGATATTAGGGTAGCTAGATGGAAGAAAAGAAAAAGAAGAAAAAAAGGCAAGAAAGGCAAGAACACAACCTCCAGAATCACCTCACTCCCCAACAGGCAACATATTTCACTGTTGAAAAGTGCATTTTTATGGAAGGGTGTTGGTTCCGTATGTTATCAACTGCCATGCCCTTACTAGCTCTTAAAAGCAGAACAAATGTTAGAAGTTTTTTTACGACTGGACAGGGAAAGGCAGGAGATAGACTATTAAAAAAGGTATGGGGAAGAGTTAGCACAGAGCCAAAAACAACCTTGCAGCTGTATTACATTATCCCGGTGGGAAGCTGCCAGGCTGGCAGCAGAGTTGAGCTCCACACTCATGAAAGCCAAGCACTGATACCACCAGCTACAACTTGCATGAAACAAGCTTCCCACAGCCCTGTGCCAACTCAGCTCAGTCCTGATCTGCAACAATTTTGATGTTCCAGCCCTGGGCTGGTTTTAAGCAAGGATTGCCAGTCATCCTGAACAGACTGTACCTCTGAACTGTGCGGTGATTTACAATTAAGCTTCTTTCAAGCCACCATGCTAAGGGTTGTTGGATGGATGTAAGCAGCAGCTAGCAGGATAGGTACTTCTCTACAAGTTGCTACCCATCCCTCTGCAATCTGATCATAACACAATCTGTAACCCAAATGAGCTCCCATGTCATTAATGCTAATTATTTTATAATATCATAAATGTACACAGTACTGTTGCAAAATACAGAATAGATACATTATCTTTTAAAATGGGGTGTGTTTACTTTAAGTCAGGATAACTTAGGGAAGCGTTCATAGAAATAACTGAGAAAAAAAATAGCTCAAAAAATGTCTTCAGGAGAAACAGAGTAATAGTATGATGAAAAATATCAAAAGCATAGCCCAAGTGTGGGGTAAGGCATGACAGAAGGCCTGAAACTTCTTTCATGTCCTTGTCAACACGAGGAAGGCTTAGCTGGCAGCTGGACACTTTCCTTCACCTGCAACAGTACCTCCAAGGTCACCCACAAAGCCTTTCAACATCATCCAAGCCCCACTACTTCCAGAGACCGTGCCAGGATTCGTGGAGCACTTCCCAGTTGATGCTGAAGTGGAGCCTTATTGCAAAGCTAGGGCTGGGTAGGACCACAAAGATGCAGCTGACTTCTAGCTCTGTCCTGCTTCGTAGCGACATATACTGTGTCCGTGGTCTACTGCCGTACAGCTCCTGCAGTTTAGACAAACTCAGCAACTCCTTTGGAAGGAACAGGTATTACTGTGAGTAAAATTTCTATTGCATTTAATTCAAAGCACTTGACAAACCTTTAACAAAAACTCTGAGATATAAAAGCAGAATACAGATGGTGTCACTTGACTTACTACTGAGCTGCAGCTGTCTCTGGCCTGCAAAATAACAGCTGTGTGGCAATTCCAGCTCCCCTGTATCACCATCCAAAGGCAGCATGGCTATCTTGGCTATGCCAGAACTACACTCAGGAGTTAACTTTTCATGTTTGCAGTTATCAGAACTATTTCTGAGAATATCTGAGTAATTAAACAGCATTCATTGTAGGTCCTAGCTCTGGAATTCTTCCTCTTATCTCTACAAAAATGCTAGTGTTATTGCTTATTACAAAAGCGCAGTCTGAGATGGAAGTCAAAAACCTGCAGAGACACATGAAGTTTGATAAAAATGTAAAGGAATGAGAAGGCTTCCTGCACCACATCACATGATACAGAGTTGCATCCGGTCTCATTAGACTGCTCCAAAGCACAGTTCTCTGGCAGTGGGTCACTCCGGTAAATTCAGAAGCCATGGAGTCCCATACGCATTGCTGCGCTTTTCTACGTGTTAAGCTGCTGCCCTGCAAGACTGTCACAGCAAATGCATTTCTTTACCAAATATACTGATTATGCTCTGCACTACATCTTCCTGAGCTGAGCAATCACGGATCCATCCTCTCCTCCAAAAGAAAACTCCCTCAAATACGCAAAATTTCACAGGCAAGTCATTTAAAGGCAGTTCTTAAGAATGAGCAAGGAGCACTTATTTCCAGACAGAACAAACTTCCAGGTACATTGCTTGCATCTTCACCTTTCCTTTAAGATCTCCAGCATCTACAACAGACACCAGCCTGCTTTCTCTCAGTAAGTTCCACGTGGATGTACTGATTAATTCTCAAAAATATTCAGGCAGAGTATGTAGCTTTTGGAGCAGATTTGTTGGGAAAATACCCTCTGTACTTTACTTGTGGTGCTCCATATATGAAGATATCACTAATCTGATATGCTATAGGTTAACTCTTCCTTTCTTTAGTGTTCACTTTTAAGCAACTGGATTCACAAGGCATGAAGTCAACAGATATTTAAGCTATTTAAATAGCACCAAGGATAAAGGTCATGCCTCTGATGTGATTTATCTTCACAGCAACCCACCCAAACGTTGGAAACCACTGCCTTGGAGATTGGAGATTCTGGGGGTTGTAGAGATAAGAGGCTGGTATATTCGAACTAGAAACAGTTTTTTTCCAGAGTGTATTTAAACAGCTTAGAGCAAGGCCTCAGGTTAAAAATCCCACCTGCACGCTCTCCTCAGGAAAATGCCCATGAAGTTCTGGAAAATAGTTCTCGGAACCCGCAAAAACTTGCAAGCAGCAGCTTTGTAGCCTGAGATACAGCTGTGTAAAGGAAAAGGATGCAAGGCTGCTGTACATGGGCAGGTTAGTCAAGCTGTGAATTTAACGCTGAACATGCAGGCTGTTCAGTAAGCCTGTGTAATCCCTCCTCCTGAGCTGCAAAAGAATTTGGCTTGCTGGGTAGCCATGGTGCTAGGAACAGGACTTTCCCATGAAAAACACCCTTGGGTTTCTTCTCCCTACAAAGTACCACCGCTGAGCACTCAGAAATGAGGACAGCAGAATTGCTCCAAGCTGTACAGGCTTATTGTGCAGAAGTATGTCAGGAGAAAAGGATCTTTAATGATATAAAGGAGTCACTGCCTCCCAGTAGCTATCTATAGATCAGGTAACGCGCATTTCTACTTTCAGTGGTAAAGTTTCTGTAAGTTTAAGCCACCTAGACAGTGCCTCTAAACTGGGTGCAAATGACATGGTGCCATTTGGGTCCAGCTGTGCTCATATAAGGAGCTAACCCCTCATTATCACAGGGCCTAAACATTACAGACGCAGAGGCATCCCCAACGCTCTCAGCAATGCGTTGCCGCTCTTAACACTGTACACATGGCCTGGCCAGAGCTGATGAGGGCACCACATACTGTGCACCAGCAGCACCCTGCTCAAGCACAGGAGGACACAGGGGCACTAATGCAGGTCCCTGCAGGCCATATTAGCCTGCAAAGTTTGGGCTAGCCTTGTGATTTTTCTTTTTTCAAAATAAGTCTGAATTTTGCCTCAAGTTCACTATACAAACAGAGCCCTAGCTTGTGTAACACAGACAGGAATTGCACAATTAAAAAAATCCACCTGAGGCCAGCTCTGTTCTGCAACCGGAGGAGAGGAAGAGAGCTAATTAAAACCATGTTCCCTAAAATCAGGGGTCATTAGTTGCACGTACCAGATAGAACATAGTGTCTGTCACAGACGACTGACCTCAAAACAGAAGAGGGAGCAGGGGAGGTGAATGCAGTTACAATAAAACACACAGTCTGAAGGAAGAAGTGATTTAAGAGCTACTAGAATCACCAGGATTTGGGCTCGGGTGAAAAGAACAGCAGAAGTGGAGCTAAAGTAGACACTAAGGGCACATTCATGCAATCCTGGCACAGATAAACCTGATGAAATAACTAGGAGTTTTGCCTGTATTTTTTTTTTTTTTCCCCATCCAAATCAGTGCGTTGGTAATAAAGCTCTTTTAACCAGCCAGCTCAGATAGGAAGGATTTCAGATTAATTAACTACAGGCTCAAACCTGCAAAGGGACATTTTGCACCTCAGAGACCACCTCACAGAAGGGAGCTGTACTCATCTTCTGAGAACACAGGGACAGTTTGAACATAGAAACACACTGTCCAATTTTGAAGTTTTCCATGCACTACCCAAATATCTGTAGGCTCCAGCAACTACCATTTTTGCATCTACAGAAGTCAAAAGCTCTTGAATCTTTAACATGGGAACATCAGCACTGTTATTACTCCCAGACATTTCTTTCTTCACTTTTCAATGTTTTCTCTGTCCTATCTGTCATTACCTTATTTTCTCATTTTCCTTTTCATTAAGGATTATTATTCAACGGAGGAAGAGTAGCACAGTCTGAGAATTCATTCAACATGAATGGAGAGGGACACATGGTCTAGTGACTTGGGCAGAGGATCAGGAGCCAGGCTGCTTGCAAGACCCAGCCTGACATACCCTGCTCTCGGTCCTCATGGAAGTCACTTAAGGTCAAATACTTTTGTCCCTTTCACAGGCAAAAGTATCCAAGTTCAGCAGGGCTTCACTTCCTTCAAACAGGAGGAAGCATTATCCTATTAGGGCTGATTTTCCAACTTGTCGCTATACTCTCCTTGTGCAAAGGGCAGACAGTCTCTTCAGGTTCATCCTCACCCACAGTTACATCACAGCAGATTTGAGCTCCAGTATTTCATGATCAGGTCAGTGCAGAGCACAGCCTACAAACACAGGCAGGGACAAGCTGTGTACATTACATCCGTTGGTCAAGGTGAAATCTGACTTGGATGACAGCCTTTCCCAGTATGACTGCAATAAGCAACTTGATTTTTCTGATCTAATCTGGCTGCAAACTTGTGTTTGCAAATATCACACAAACCAACTCTCAAGAAGTCACTAGTGCTGACCAGTTCACCACCTTCATTTGGTCAAGACAACTCACTGTGGGTGACGTCCAGTTACCTCATGTCTCCTTTGCTTCAGCGCCTCTTCATTCTCTAGCCTTACAGCATTAGGATTAAGGGGGAATTCCCAGAAATAGAGCTCTGCACTGGATAGTGTTCCTAGACTCTAGGTACAATCCCCAAGGAGCATCCCAGCCTTTCCATTGTGTTGCTAAACCTTCACGGTGCGCACCGTAATGACAGATAAGAACAGCAATGTCTTTCCTATCCTGCTTTAGTTTGATACTGGATAGCATACTACTCATTTGTTTAGCAGCAGAGTTAGGAAAAATAGGATAATTTACTTTTGCATTAGCATGTGTTTGTTTCTTTTACCAAACAGGAAAGTAGAACGAGACAAGAAACCAGATCCTGCTCAGAAAACAAGCTAGCTGAAAGTAAGTTACTGAAGAGTTAGCCTAATTCATGTGGCACTGTGTGGGGTGCATGCACCTACGGTTAATTTTCCCCTCATTTTTTCCTCTAGGAAACAAGAGCACTGTTTCTGAATTAAGGGAGCAAAGTCAGGATGATGTCTCTGGAAGATTCAGACTTATGCAGGATACACAGGCCAGGACAGACTCTGGTTTTCCACTGCATTCTTTTGCCATACCATGCATGCCTGAAGCAGAAGAGCAAGATGATGGCAATTCTGTCACAGGTGCAAGAATCACAATTTCTTTTATAGTCAAACTGGTACATTTTCAGAGCAATACATTTGAAGTTTTTTTTTTTTTTTTTTTTAAATCAAAGATAATAGGTATATATTAGCCTGAATTAGCTAGACTTCTGTATCTGTTCATTTTTTTCCTCCCAAACAGATGTTAGCTGGAGAGTCACTGCTGCACTTTTTCTCACCCAAAATTACCTGCAAAATAAACTCACCCATTTATAAAGTTCTCCAACAGGCAGGTTCCTCAGTGGCCAAATTTCATGACCACAATTCTGGGCAGAGCTGTCCACCTACCTGAGGTCTGTGAGTCAGAGTTTTCAAACGTGGCAAACACCAGCATTGCCACAAAAAATTAACAGCAAAAAAAAAAAAATCAGAGCAATAACCATAACTCCTCTCCCTTACCCTTTTCTCCAGGTTCTCAACCCCATGCAACATCACCTTTTCTTTATATGCCAAAGGCATTTGTCTGAATGGATTCAGGCTTAAAACTAGCCTTGCAAAAAATGAAAGGTTAAGTTAAATCTACAATTAGTCTGTTCTCAATCCTTTTCACTAAAAGGCCATGCTAAGTCCCATGCTCAAGGAACAGAGTATCCAGAATGGATGAAGAGCTGGACAAGTTAATTTAGTAATTGTCATCTTTAAAATAACTCTCAAAGTGGAGTTATACTGATCTGAATTCCTGTATACTTAAAGCTCTACTGAAAAGATATGTAGGAACTTTTGAAAATATACTATTTTCCACCCTTCTAAGAAGCCAGCAGAATCACACTTGTCATCTTAGTGGGCCAGGGATCTTAGCAATCCTACAAATCACCACTCATTCCCCTTGCACTAGATTGGAGGAGGAAGCCAGGGTACAAATTTGGAGCCCCTTGACTCGTCTGCATTTACTCACCACACAGACATTAAACAGTATCATTTACTGTCAAAGCAGAGCGAGCTGCCCCAGAGGGGGGCATCATTCCTGTCCACTACGAATACTCAAACACTGGAAGAGTGTAGAGGAGCTGGAATATGAATTTACAGTGCACTTATTGCACACTGTCCTGTACAGACAAGCTCTTAAACTAACAAGCCCCTGGGAGTTGTCAAAGTCTCAGTGCCCAATAAATATATATATATATTTTTTTACTGGTGCTCTGAAACTAAGCTCTGATGTCCTTTCTCAGACAATGCTGCTATTGAAATCCAAGTCTCCATTATTAACTACCATTTCTTTTATGGCTACAAGGTTTTCAGGTTAGAGGGCAGGGATTTCATACCATGCCAAATAATTAATCTCAAAGGGAAATGTGCAAGCATTTATTTAGATTTTATATTACTTATATATTGCTTGATTCAATAGATTGGTATTGATACCTAGTGAAGTAACTCCCCTCACATCAACCAAAAAAAGAAATCAAGTTTGTCTAGTTTTAAAAGCAGTTCCAGATTCAGATTTGTTTGGGACGAAGCAGATGACCACTATGAAGTCTGAGTCATTAATACAGCTTTGAGTTCACCTTCCCCAAACTTTAGAAGCATCACGTACCTGCCAAACAGAAAACTGCCTGCAGGCTCCACCACGCTCCATTTGAACAGCTCTGATCTTCAAGTTATTCTGAGCTGCTCACCCCACTGTGCTCAAACCAGGCTTGAGCAGAATCCCCTGAACTCAGTGAAACTCCACGAGAGATGAAGTTAACCCACTGCCAAGGTTCATAACCACAGCGAACAGCATTTTTGCAGGTAGCCTGGTTACAACCAGGAACTTCTAGGAATTACTTTTGCATTCCTATGTAGCTACAAGGAAAGGACTGTAGAGGAAATCCTTGGGCTAATAAGGCAGCCCTGGATTTCATTTGCCTGTTATAGCTCTACTTGAAAGAAGCTGCTCAGATTCTGACAAAGAAACCCACTTCCCCACCTTGGGCTACCCAGCCTGCACATGAAGGAAGCAATTGTTTAAAGCCATGTTATTTTAACTTCCTTCCTGCTATACTTCCAGCTTTTTTAGTATGATAGGCCAACGACAAACATTTTCCTTTCAGTTTACTCATAGTGGTGTTCATGGAAAGTTTGACAGCAATCTCTTCTTTCTGAGCTACTTATATCTGTAACTGCACTTCTTTGAAGTCAACCTGGATTTGGCTGGAATGAAGAGCAGACAACAGTGATTGTGGCTTAGTGTGTCATCTGCATTTGTTATCTTGCAGTAGACAATTTAATCACTTACAATTTATCTAGGCACAAGAACAAGACAAAAACATTGATCACCATTGCTGAGTGTTTCTTCACTGCTAGCAGACCATTTAACATATGATAGATCAGACACAAGGGTCTTACCGGGACTTAGCATCTATGTTGCTCTTTTTATAGTACAGGGGGTCATTAACGAGTAAGTGAAAGCAGCATGGAAATCGCTACAAGAGTCTTGTAGAGTTAACAATAAACTGTCATTCTGCTTCCGTACTTTCATTAAGCCTAGCAATGTTCATGTCCAAGGATGGTACAAATCTATTTAGTGCCTTTTTTTTTTTTTTTTTAAACGGATACAACCAAGAGAGAGTTCTGACTTCCCTACAAAGTCAGTCACCACATTCTCATAATTTCCATGTTTTTCAGGACTAGAGTCTTACAACAGTCTTTAGTTGTTGTAAGATTTTGTTTGTTTTCAAGTGCTACACCGGCTTAACTAGAAGAAAGGGACCGACACCGCCTTTAACTGAACCTCAAGTATCAAGAAGCTGTCAAGCAGAGACACCCCGGAAAGTCACTTTCTGCTAAGACTACATCCAAGGGAAGCTCATTAACTTTCCAGCTACTCTTCTCTCTCCCACTCAATTTTGGTGCTTCCGCTTAGACTCCTAACCAAATTCACCAAATCCTTCAAATTACTTGCATTTCAGAGCTTTTGCCACCAGACTCCAGCACTTTCTCTTAAACCGCTTACTTTCTTACCACTGTACTTTCTATTCCAAGCAAATGACTTTATAGAATTTCACCATCACACAGATAGAACACAAGAAAAAAAAAGAGCCCAGGGGCTTAAATGTGTCCTATGATGATCTCCACATCGCTCTGGGCTTGTCATCAGCCTGGTGACAACAATTCCTTTAAGTGGAGATATGGTGTAAAACAACATCCTTGGGGGCCACTTCCCTCTCCTTGTCACTTTGAGCCAAGTCTTTATATACTGTGCGGGACCCCTGCAAGTGCACAGAAAGCTTTACTGGTGCTGCTACTGCACTCCATAACTTAGGCCTAGCTTCAGGGGTATGGAAGTCCTGGAAAAGCAGAAAGGAAGAGATCAGAGCACAGTTCAACAAAGAAAACTGATGGCAGAGAAGACCCACACGTTCCCTATTGTACTTTACATGTACAAAAACCTCCTGTGTGTATCAGACTAGAAGTACTAACACTGAGCAATACCAGTTCTCTCCTGCTGTTTTTAACACTAAAGAAAACAGTGCAGTGCATTAACGAAGGAGTTTCATTCTCTTATCTGTTATTCTCCAGCATTTGTTAGCTAAACCTCTTAACTCTCCCTGCTACCCATTGCTCCCACCAGGGAAGTTCCTAAAGCACACCTTTTTGCACAGCATGGGTTTTATCTCTTAGTTGATTTCTCTTTTCTGATCTCCACACACATGGAATTTCTTGTTAGTAAGCCCGTAACGACTGTACATCCCGGCTCTGAGAACTCCCTCCCTCTAGAGCTGTTTCCAAAGAACTCACTTATATGTTAGTTTCTTTCTTTTCTTCTCCTTACAACCACCTACCAAAAAGAATCCCTAGACCTCTTAAGGCACAATACTATTTTCTGCAGCACAGATACTATGGCAAAGAGCTCAAGTTGCTCAAAGTTTGAAATCTCAAATCCGCAGGGTCATACAAAGGTGAAAAGTGTTTAAGGGACACTGAAAAGGAGGCGAGAAAGATAAGATACATCCCAAGATGCTGCAAACGATGCAAGATTCTACTAATCTAAGTAAAAGGTTATTATCCATGATAGACTGTTTTTATTGTAAACCCACTGATCAACGGTAACTTCACAGAAGTCTCCCATTACTCTAGTTCTGTCAGCGTTTCCCACTATTATTCACCATTGCAGAAACATCATGTAAAACAACTGCACCAGCATCTTTCCTTCTCATGCTCTCGGCAGCTGCAGACACTGCCTGGAAGCCGCTGCTTCCTCCACGCTCGCGGCCTCGCACTCTTGCCCTCAGTGCCGCCACCAGGGAGGCGAGAGGAAGAGTTCAGTTAAATCCAGACCATACATTACATTGCCCTAAAGCAAGTTCAGCATGGTGTTAAAGGATGCTTTTCAAATTAATGACTTTTCTGATAAATAAGGGGACAGCAAGGCAGTACAGCAGCCTGTAAGAACGTATCAGCTAATTGTGCAGAGCAGTAAACCTGAATTCCTTGACTGTATTCCTGATTTTTTTTCTGCAGCTCATCAGCGCTATGACATCAAAACACTTAAATTTACCACAATTTAAAAAAAGCCTGAAAAAAATATGAAAAAAAAAATCATGCAAGGTTTAAGAGTTGCTGACAGACCATCAAGTAGGAATGCAACCAAAGTACTTGGTCTTGGGAAACTTCATTTCAGGGTTATGGTTGCCATTGGAAGAAAAGACTCCTATTTATTTGAAATTTTTCCTTGAACTTTTTCTTTTCCCCCACAGCCTACATCATACAGGTTCAGCTTACCTTAGTGCATATTGCTGTTTCTTAACACCTGAACTCTATCTTCTGAAATCTAAGTTTCCTGGTACTTAAAAGAGGTACTGTGCTTGACTACAGATACTTTCGCTAACTTACACTCACCGGCATTTCAGGACTTTCTTAGTGGAAAATGCAACAGATTTCAGCAAAGGTGCATTTTTCAAGCTACCATCACTGACTGCTTGTTTCTTGCTGTCTCAGAGCTGGCCTTAGCTTGTACAGGGCCCTACATGTCAGTAACGCATCCGAGCTGCTATCTGGCTCCTTCCTCATCTGTGATTAAGTCAGCATCATCAGTCAACATGAGAGAACTATGCAGGCGTTGCCTTCTTTTTGGAGACAAAGATACTGGAGGTTTTTTTCCCCCCTCCCCCAGGCAAGAAATCAGAAGTGTGAGATGTGATTTGTGATGAAATTTACAATTGTGCAAAACTTGCCCGGTTTCAGATTTCATTACCACACAGCAGAAAGGTTTGGCAAGGTAAGAGATCATCTGCCAATTAAGGTCACACAGCATTCAGGTTCAGGAAGCTCCCAGTGTGCAGTAAGGTGAGAAATGGCAGCTTCAGTCAAGTCCTCTGGTGAAATTTGTACAACCTCTGAAGTTATACAAGGTTCTGCTCATATGGCAGGAAGCTACCAAGCAACTGTACATGCCTGAACAAAAGAAATTGGCCCACTTCAGCTTTACAGTCATGGGGAGTTGGGAGTATGTTGTTCCTTCTCGGACTTTTATCAGCCTTCCCGCCAAAAGGAGACTGGTGACACTCTCAGAAGGATGCTCAGGACAGGAAAGGAGCAGGGATCCGAAACTCTCCCACACTAAGGATGTGCCTTTTCCAGCAGAACTGATAACACTGTAAGCCTGAACAGTGACTGGCAACTTCAGGAAGAACTGCTCACACTATTTCTATGTTGAACTTGATCCCACTACACCTGACGTTAAGTTACGAGACTGATAACCAGATGTTTAACAGGAATTTGCATCTTTCTCAGCCCTTTCCTAACAAACAGCCCTTGGCATATGAAAGCGACACCACTCTACAGGTTCTTTTAAGACAAGTTCTGTACAGCAACAAGATATTTTGGTTTCACAGCTGATACTCTACCCAGCTTTTCTCACATCTTTGGAACCACGGCGCACTCTACCGGTGCTCTGGGATCCCAGCCCACAGGCCTCCCCTATGGGGAAAGGCCTTGAACACCGCCCAGCAGCTTGCTTTTCCCAGGGAAAATCCTGCTCCCTCCTCTCCAAGCATTAGATCCCTTCTGACACGTTTCCCCATTAGCATCCTTAAAGTTACAGTGGAAAGACAACCTACCACTGCCCAAGAATTGCTTACCTCTACAGCTTAAGCTCTCACAAGTTCAATGGAGGCTGCAGAATAAATCATTTGCTGGGGAAGTAGGCTTGATCAGAAGAGAGACATCATCTTGTTGTGCCTGTTTTTTTAATGAAGTTTTCCTGCTTTCCAACTCGTGAAGTCTGCTAATAGACAGCACATCACAGTGTTGTTCTGGCAGCTTCACATTCTGGCTCATAGGTCACCTGCAAACATTACTTGTTAAAGAAAATAGTCCTTTTACTGCTGCTGGCAGATAAAAGGTTTCACGAGAGAACTTGCACCTATCTTACCCTTTGAAGGCTCAACACCAGTTCAAAGATCTGAAAATAGATTCTCTTTTAAATATAATCTAAAATCACCCCGAATTTGGAAAACAAAAGAATATTAGTATCGTGAGGTTTGCTTTTTCAACTCAAATCTAAATTTGGAGTTACTTTGATACTTTGTCCTTTATTTTTTAAGGAATTTAATATGCAACCAGTAGCTGTTCTTATTTGAACTAAGTAATTCCTTTTGTGGCCCTAGAAAAGGGGAGAGAATGCATTTGTCAGGACTATCAAATCCGTAACTTTTGAAAAAGACTATGACCAAGTTCCAACTTTCTCTGGGAGTGAAGTTGAAACAATTTATTTTTACAGCATCATTTTTTAGAACCAAAGCTCTTCTATCATTGTTTGGTTTGGCTAATCACATACTGAGACCAATGGCACTGAGTGCCAGCTGCAGCACAGATGCTCAGAAGGGGAAAGCTCCGCTACGCAAATGTCAGCTTGGCCTAACGTGGCTAAATGGTGGTTTTCACTTTTACAGATCCAGCCAAGCAAGTGGACCCTGAATGCAGTATTTCGCAACTGAAAACCTGCTCTGAACTTTCAGCATACTCAACTGAAAAGATGTAAGTTTATACAGAAACCGCAATACACATTTTTTTCATTTCAACTTTCATGAAAACTTCTGAAAACAAGATTGAGGTTTCCACTTCCTGCCCTTCTGTTTGCAGTCAGGCATCTTAATTACATTGTCAATTGCATTGTCTATCACATTGTCTAGCACAGGGAAACATCAGAGAGGAACTTCTCAGCAATCACACCCTCACAACAGTGGCCTCTACAGCCCATATTCATGGTGAGAAAGGACAGCCATTGCCTCCTGTTTACACAGAGACTGATTTCCTGTCAGATTCCTCTCCTCGGATTAAGATATGGAACTGCCACAGCACCTAAGCAGCCTTAAGGCACCTTTATGAGACTTCTTAA
>VZSV01000046.1:4573645-4593651 GCA_013398735.1 Nothocercus julius
TTAAGTGAAACACATAACCATAAAGTTCAGTCTAGACTGATTTTAGACAAAACTCAACAGTTTCTGGCAAATACATTGCCAAAAACAAAAGGCATGGGTAGCACCGCAAAAATGTGGAGAAATAAGTTCTACTGTCTTCATGCTAATGGCGTTATACAAGACAACCACAAAGGAGTCTTAAATGCGAAGTTCTGCCCAGTTTATGACTGTTTTGCATCAACGGAGTGATGTTAAGTATCATGGACTCTGAAAACATAGGGAGAAGACAGATACTTAACACATCATTCTCTATAGCTCTCCATAGTCCTGGACAAGTCACGCAGCATTTAATTTACAAGTACAGAGCAGAAACAAATCTCTAGAGCACAACGAAAACAGAATTAAACGTTCAACTGTGACTCTGAAGTAATTCCTGGACTCTTAGCTCACCCTAATAAGCAAAGTTGATGTTGTATATGAAGCTTTGGTATTGAGCTGTAATTTCTACATTCCATGCCGAAAATGACCATTTGTCATTTGTGAACATTTGTGACTTCTGTGATATTCTGACATGACACTGCTATCTTTTAAAATCCTTTTTCATTTAAGTCTTATAGATTTGTTTAGACCAATTCATCCTAAAGAAGGAAAAAAAAAAAACCCTCTCTCCTCCTTTTAATTATGCTAGTGGTTTACAAATGCATCTCTCAGTTATACTCAGGAAAGTATGACTTTCCAGAAGGGATTTCACAGAACACTTATACAAAGCTTATTTCACTGAAACTTGAAGCACCATTATTTGCAGCTTAATATCCAGAGAAACTGAGCACTTACTGCTGCTACTAAAGTTGCTGAAAGCCATGGGTTCACCTCACTTCTAAAATAAAAATAAAATCAAACCATTAGTTTGTAAAGCATTTTTGAGAACTATGGACAATAAATGTTGCACAAATTAAAACACAATATTGAACTACTCACGCAAGGCACCTGCAAATGAGTGCACTGCACTCACTTCACTGCAGCATGACAGATTGTGGCTCAGTTTCCCCAGTAATGAGGAAATGAGCAAACTCTAAGGAGAGAAGCAGCTACCTACTAGGGCCATTACAAATAATAGTTATTAGATTAGTAATGATTAATAATATTTATTATACAAATTATTCCACAGGGTGTCACAGGGCTTACAGATGTGCTAAGCAAGAGTGAGGCGGGGGGAAAGGCTAGAGTGAAGCAAAACCACAAGGTCTCCCTATAACTTCCAAAAAACAGTTCATTACTGGAAGCAATACTTTGGATTTCAAAGTAGTTAATTTTATTGTTGTTCTCCCATCTCCCCTCCCATCCCCCATTCTTTTTTTTTTTTTTTTTTTTTTAAGGCAGGATGAAGAGCTTGAATCTGCCTCAAGTCTTTTGAGATCTCCGGGCCATCAGGAAAAGGAGAGAGAGAAGTCTGGTGTAAAACCTAGTAACTCTGAAAAAAAAATCATGAAAGGGGAAAAAGCATCTTTCAAGACAACCAAGAGTGAGAAAAAAGCAGCTAGCAAGAGCTTTGCTATTGTAAGTTCTATGGCAGCAAAACTTCTAGCCCATTCACCTAGCATGGCTTTCAGAAGAAACTAACAGACTAGATGTTTATATTAGAGACGAGTTTCAAACACTGTGATTGTGACCGCAATGCATGAAGTGCCATCGGTTCATGCTGCAGATCGTCTGTTTCATTTCATCAGGGTAGGGCTAAGATAGCACATCCACTCATTTGCAGATCAAACCATGTGTAACCAGCTGCTGAGTAAGATACATGTATATAGAACTCACCCACATCCAGACACATCTGGTTAATAGTAAAACACCATTCCTCTTTATAAACCCTTCATAGGGCCAGCAACAGCAACAACAGCAATTGGCAACAGCAGCAGGGGATAAGGAAGTCCTGAGTCAAAGTACTTTTTGAGGTCACCTCTTCTCTGCTGTAACTAGTTCAAGGACTCATCGAAAGGTAAAGAGAAATAGTAGGGTCTCTGTGTAGAGGAAACAACCAGTCTAATGTTAAATATTAAGGAGGAACTGTAGGAACAGTCGCATCAAGAGCGAATAAAATGCAAAACCCAATAAAATCCACAACACAACAAACTAGACAATTTGCTATACAATTTACAGGAATGTTTTGTGCTTTTAGGACAGATGTTTAACTTTTAAAGGCAGTTTCCTTTGTTTTCAGCAGATATTCACCAGTCAGTACACAGTAACCTGAAGCTGTCTTCATGTCTCATAGATAGGTCCTCATACAGATTTTTCCATGCTCAGTAACACAGGAGTACCTTTCATTAGGATTGCTTTAGGAGAGTTGACTGCAGCAGTTGTGGTGAAGTTCTAGCATGCACATCCTGAAGAAATACGGATGTTCTTTTATGAGCAACATTTATGAGGTAACTGACAAATTGCTGCAACGATTTGAACAGATGCTGTTTGCCAAGAGGTGAATCAATACCCCCTTCATCAACACATCATGAGCACACACAGTGACTTATTTTTTCCCCAGGACACAGGAGCTGCAGAGACTAAAACCAGAAAGAGCATCAGTCACAACTTGACAAAGATGGAGACAACATCCAAAACAGAGAAGATGAGCAGTAAGAACAAGCAGCACCACAGAACAGAATTTGTTGTCGGTAAGGGTAATAAACAAAAAGCAGATCTTATTCTCAGCATCGTTTTCTTCATGCACAGCTTTCTAGTTGTTTCAATGGGAGTGTGCAAAGGATTAGTGTATTATATTATTGTGAAACAGAAAAACAGAAGATCCAGCCAACCTTATGCATGCTTTTGTTTGTTGGCCAAGAAAAACTGGAGAAGGGTATTTGGAATTTTTTTTTTTTGTAAACAGTAATGATTAACTTACTAAAATCAATTCCATTATTATTAAGCCTCAAACAAGACAGAGCAAGCACCACTAACAGGAAGCAGCTTCAACTATATTTCACGTTAGGTACACATGTAAGGGGTTTTGTTGTTGCTGTTTTTATGCACCAGAAGGCAAGAACTGCAAGCTGCATTAAAAAGCAGACACCATCACTAGGTGTTCTCTATCTGCACCAGTGTTGAAACAGAAATCCCCAACCATGTCTGCTGGAGCATGCCCTCATACAGCAAACATAGCTTGAGGTTATTTACACACGCCTGTTTGCACTGCAGTTGTACCTAGACTCAGAAAATCGGATTATGCTCAGACTTACTCTGTAGGCAGCAGAATTTTGGAGGACGACAAAATAACTTGCGTGAAGTTACCCAGCAGACCAGAGGCAACACTAAGCTGTCTCATATCCCAGACTCCCTTTGACAGCCATCATGAATTCTATCTTGTACTGACAGAAAAGTCCGAAGTGGAAGAGTATTTAATCTAGACAGAGCCTCAGCTCTTCTGAGAGCAGCTGGAGCAGCAGAACAAGTTAACACAAGATAATTAGCAATTAATAGCTGCCTGTAGTAACGTTTTAATATTTATTCTGTTGTTTGGAAATTCATTTCAGTTTTGATGATGTATTTTTGTTACACCTGTTTCACCGTAACAGACGCTTAAAAATAAGTTTTTAGTGTGCTTAACTCAGAGTAGGAAACAAGATAAGGGCAGAGAGATCAAGAGGACAAGCTTCTCTTTTAAGAGTCACCAAGCTATGACAGGGCAATTTCTCACTTGTGATGAGGCCTGAAGATGAAAACAACGATTTAACTCATTTACAGTTTGCTCTCAAGTTTGCTCCCCCAGCACAACATTACACAAACCTGTAAGTTACCTCATTAGTAGAAAGATTTACCTTTAGTCTGAAGCATTTGCACTTTGAGCAAGCACCATCGCATCCAAAAAGCTAGATCAGCAGTGATCTGGCTCCACGAGGTTTGAAACCTTTTTTTTCCTCTCTCTCTCTCTAGGAAAACCAAAAGATAAGAGAAGGACAGGACAGAAAAGGGCCCAGCTGGAGAGGGAGCAAGCTGCAGCAGGGAGGCAGGCAGCCACCCCAGTAAAGATGGGGGTGGAGGGCCCAGGCGCCAAACCAGGCAGCCCTGCTGCTGGCAGCAGCAGCTGCCCTGCCTCCCCCTCTCCTCCCAGTGAGGAGGAAGCCTTCCCTGAGGACCACCAAGCCCACCCACGCGACCACAGCCTTCACCCCACGCCAAGCCACTCGCCTCCGACCATGGCCAGTGGCACCCACACAGCTGCGGCAGGCAGGAAGAGTGGGGCCTCAGAGGTAAGAAGCGGCACTTGTGGGAGGGGACACATTAAAAAGACTACAACAACAAAAAAAATCCCCCCAAATAAATTTTAAAATGCCAATAACAAAGACTTACGCAGCGTGGCATTACCTGCCGCCTTGGCAGCGCAGCTCACTCAGCAGCTGCCTCAGTCACAAAATGGCCACTGCCTCAGCCACAAAATGGCCCCCACTGAGTCCCTCACCAGGATGGCTGCAGCCGCAGGAGGGACCGTCTGCGCCCCACACGGGCGCCTTCCCAGCCCCACGGCCATCTCAGCTCTGCCTCGGGCCAAACATCATCCACGCGTGCAGATGCGGGGAGAAGCCACGGCTCGGGGAGCCGGCCGGCACGCTGGGCTAAGCTCCAGGCCTACACCAAGATGCCTCCATCGTGGGGTAGATTCAGTAGTGACATGCTGGGATATTAAATGCAAAGAAATTACTGGAAGAGCCATCAGATATCACGGAAGTGAGCACCTATGTGAGGAAAATCAATAGAAGTTCATTCACCACGGGCAGAAACCTGAAACACTGTCAGCCCCACTGACAAGTCCTACATATGTCACGGTACTTTTAAAGTAGCATTTGGTCTAAAAAGTACCCTACCCGCCAAAACCCAAATATTTCTTGGCTCTCCCTTAGTAACAGGCTAGCCTTTAGGGCGATATTAATTATGGCACTGTTTAGGTTCCTCCAAGGAAATGGCCAGAGGGAAAACTGGCATGGGAAAAACCAGCAGCAAAGGCGGAGAGAAGGCGGCTGGAAGTGGAGAGGAGGCGAAAGGACGAGGAGCGACGCAAGTGGAAAAGGCGAGAGCAGCAGGGACACGTAGCAAAAACGCAAGCAGAACCGGAGGAGGAACTACAGAGGGGAGCGGAGGACGTGCGGTTAGTGAGGGGATCTGAGAAGGGAGTATTTGGGTGGGATAAGGCAAGACTACAGTAGTGCTGCCTTTTTATTTTTAGTTTTTTGGGCAGCCTAGTGTAGGTACCCAAACCACTGATCGAGCACGTAACGTAGAAACTTATCTACCAAGGCACCCTGCCAATATAATAGGTAAGTTTCAAAACTGAGAACATCCCACAAGCCTTCGGCTGAAACGTGTGTTTACATTAAGTCTCACCTTTCCATTGCATATTAGATTCTTATGAATAGTATTTTGTGTATGCCTTTACTGGTTTCACCCTTTAAGACTTTCACCCATTTATCTTCATTAAAAGTCCTGAATCCATCCTTCAAAAGCTTACACCAACTCCCAAGCCTAAAATTGTGATTTTTCAAAGCTGTTAATGAAAATATTGAACACTAGACCCCAGACTTCAAAAGCTACTTCATGTGACCATTATTAGTCATTCCACAAATTCAGTTTTTCAACTAGTTGCACACAGTGACTTCATGGAGACTACATTTTATACTTAACATGTATCAAGGCGGACAGAAACAACCCCCCAAAAACATTTTCCTTGAGAGTCACAGTGGTAAAAAACTTACCGTGGTTAATTGCATGGTTAAAAAATGCCTCATAGCAGCATAGCTTTTTTCCAAAACATACATTTTTATACTTTATACTTTAGTAAAGAACCTTAAGCAAAGGTAAAGCTCTGGGAGACACGTCAATATCAGACATGAACTCTGATGTACAATTATCACATTTCTATTCATCTTTTGAACTGTTCTGCTTACACAAAACATTCTGACACTGTTCTAGAGCTCAGCTTCTACATTACACTTTTTTCATTAACAGTTTTTATGGAGAACAGTGACCTCCTTGGGTGACTTTGAAGCGCTGCAGCCTACCTAGAAATTACTGAATAACTGGCATACATGCTCTGATCCTGGGGTTATCATAGAGGCAGGTTTATAAAAATAATATCTTTCATTAAATCAGGTGTTCAAGAGACAAATTTGATTTATAAAGCGTTTTTCTAGATGAGTGTTATGTCCTGCCTCATTCAATTCGAGAAAAGCCAAGCAGGCAATCAAGCCAAACTTATGGACTGAGAAACCTGAATTCGATGATCCTAAGTTTCACCCAGTGAAATGGAAGACCTGATGAAAATAAGGGCAAACCAACCCCTTTCCAAAATAAGAGGAATATTCCTTCTCATTAGCTCCCCTTCCATGCTTATGCTTATTCTCAATGTGAATCACTATGCAAAAATAGGCTACTTGAACCACTAATCTGTTCACATCTGAATCTCATCCAAAGCTTTTCACTGCCTCCTCTCTTGCTGCATTACCTGGGTTCTTGTTCCACAAATATGGTGGAAATCCAGAACACAGTGAGAATTTTCTCCCCAGCTCTTGCTCTGAACTCTCCTATCTGTCCCTGTGCTCTGCTCCATACCCTTGTCTCCACACCTTTCATATCCTCCTTTAAAAAACCCATCTAAGATTGAAAATTTGGGTTTTTCGCTCCCTGGAGATGTCACAGTGAAAATCGAGCAGTAATTTACCCCTCTGCCCCCAATAATTTGCATAACCAGACATATGATAAGTATCACTAACCAACACCTGTTTAGTCTTTATTCTGATTTCTTTTCCCTTCCTTTAGGCAATCTGTTCAGCTCCTTGGGCCAGAACTTGCTCTTCTTCTGGCAAGACTGTTTAGCAGACCCAAGGTTGCCATAGCAATTAATAATCATTTATGTTTAGTTTACAGAAACAGAGACTAGAAAAAGAGCGGAGGCGCCAGGAGGAGGAGGCAGCAAGGAAATCACAATTAGAGAAAGCGGCACAGGAAAGTATTTGGCAGCAGCAGGAGGAGTATCACAGAAAGCTTCAGCCATTCCAGAAGCCACAGCTAGAGGAACAAGAAGGTCATCTGTAGAAAGGGCTAATGCTTATTTTATCTGCAAATAATTCAAAAAGACTGGTTTCTAGTAAATGCATAGAACTTTCAGTTAGTTCGTGCTCTGCCATAATTCCTGTGACAGTAAGTCCCAAACTTATAGCACCGCAGCTCTTCCTCTATGCAGTAGAGATGGTAACAACAGTCCTCTCAGTGCCCACAGCTTTGAAGGAAAATTCCACAGCCTGGCTATGATACAGTTGCAAAAGATGCAACAATAGCATTCATGCCATTATTTGTTTTGTTAACTTATTTCATGCTTTCAGCATATTTGATAGCTTCTCTGGAAGCTCCAGTCCCAGGAGTTATAGAGTCAAAGATTCTATTTTTAAAAAATACTTGCAGAGAAAAAACTAATCCTAAATCCTAAAATCCTAAATGCCAATCAGATTAAAAAAATTCAACTAGAGTTATTTCAAAATTGCAAAACATAAGCCAAACTCATGCTTGAGACCAGTTTAAATACTTGAAATGGCAGTACTCAAATTTTAAATTCTCTTTATTTGTAATTGATTAAAAACATCTCCTAAGTAGAATGTATGCAAGAAACTAATAGTTGTTTGATGATCTGTTTCTAAGACACAGAAAAACAGAGACAAAGAGAAACATGGTTAGAGATGGAATGCCAGCAACTAGTGGAGATGGCAGAACAGCGCCTGGCATACGACAGAAGGAATGAAGACAAAGAGAAGCGAAGACATGAGACTGAGGAGCAGAGGGAGAAAGCACAGGAAGAGGCTCGACTAGCTGTGGAAGAAGCTGAAAGACAAACACAGCTTTTAAATACGTATGTACCTGATTAAGTCCAACGTTTTTAAGTTAACATTAAGTTAAACATTTTTTCCAGTGCTTCCCCAGATTGCAGTAACATTTCATCTACAGCCTAAAAGCCCTGGAAAGGCTTCCATGATGTAATATCCATTTACATGACAAAAAAAGCAGTGTTTTGCACGGAACTGAAATTACGATTACCTGTATGCAGTCCATCAGAGCAGACTCCAGCGCAGCATACTTCCAGAACTCATTCCTCCTAGCAGCTCTGAAGAACAGGACTTGGAGTTTGCATATTCCAAACCAAAATGCTGCATATAGCCCTTCTTAAGGGGAGCCTACATCATTTTGTCAGCCACAAAGCACTACACTGTATAGCAGGGTACATATATGACTTCAGCTAGACAGGAATAGCTACACCTTGCTTGCTTTATTAATGCTATTGACAGGAAGAACATTGTCCCACAACAAGGTATTAGCATAAGCTAAAGATTTCTTCCCTGGCCCATGCCAAAGCTTGCTGAAAGCCAACACTGGGGTAAGTCCAGGCTCCTGCTCAAAAGGCACTGTAAAAGGGAAAGAAATCAGCAATAAGGCAGTAAAGAGTCTATTGCATTTGTAGGTTTCAAGCCAAAGCACCAAATTTCTAACCATAGGAAAATTCTGTGCTGTATCTTTAATCCATTTTATTAACATCGTTTGCAGGAGAAAAGCAGCTCTGGAACAACGTTCACAGTTCCAGCAAAGGCTCCTAAGAGAAACTACTGGACTAGAACACACTCAAGATATTTCCCGTCCATGGGTGTTTTCTTATTTTCAGCTGCTTGAAAAGCTGGATCTGAAAGCAGTACGAAAGAATAAATAGTGCCAAAGATGGGTCACTGCAGTGGGCTTTTTATAATTCAAGGCTCCAACCCAGATCAAAACCAGAATGCTCCTTTACTAGATAGATGCTACGCTCACTCCCAAATAGGTTTTCCCAGATTACAAGTGCAGTCTGTACGTGCATCCTACAGAAAAAGCTTTTTTTTTTTTCCTTTCTAAATTGGCCAGTAGAAAGCAACTTAAATCATGATGACCTTTACAACCTCTCAAGGTGCCAGAGTGTATTTTGTTTGTCCTTTGCTGCTTCATCCCAGATTCTTCAGGCCATTTTGTGGTAAGACAGAAAACTGTCCGTTTATGAGATTCATGAAAGACCTCAGTTCTGTCTTTCAGAGGGACCCCCCCAAAGCAACTTTTTGTGCTGTGTTTCACAAAAGGCTAGAAGGCTTCAGTGCCAGCCCTATGCACTGCAGAAATAGGGAACTTTTCTGTGTGCCAGCTTCATCTTGTTCTCAGCTTTGCTACTATTCATTTAGCAAGAGAGAGCAAGACAATTTGTTGATTCAAATTAGACTGAAGATCAATAGATCCAGGGAGAGGAGTAATCAATTTTTGTGGTCTTCCTAAATTGAAGCTGAACTTCATTTAAATTAAAATAAGCATGAGGCACTCATTTTTAAAAGAAAACTCCTACCAATTCACAGTGCTTTGAACATGCACAGCTCCTACAGCTCTCTGTATGAAGTTTCAGAAGCTGATCTTCTCATTTAAGAAAGTAAGTTTTACCTGCACAGGCACTATTCAGAAATGCACAGAGGATGCACAGGTCACATGTGCATTATATTCTTAAAAATCATGTCCATTTTGACTTGTAGAGTTCAAGCTTTGCCATTATTTGAAACTCTACCTGAAGTCCAGATTCTCTAAGTGTATTTAACTGCACAATTTCTTGTATTTAAAAACAAGTATATCTACACTTTTAAGAAAATATACAGATCCTTTAGAACAAGTGTAAGCAAATCTGAACAGAGACTGATACTTTTGTATAGCATTCACCAATACAGCCTTTATATAACACAATAGCGGATATGAATGACAATTTTCACTGGTAGAAGTATTTGAGGCAGAACCCAATGAAATGCTTTCATGTTCCCTCACTTAGGGGCGCACACACACACACATAATGGTAGCAGATATCAGTTCTTCTAAGGTATACATATAGGTTAAATCACTTTGTCACTGGTACTGAATACTCTAAAAAGAGATGTTCTAAAACAAGGTTACCTGACCTCAGCCAGAGTTTCATCCCGCTGAAGTTGGCTTCAGTTGCAAATACCATTTTGAAGCCCATCCTCTCAATAGCTTCAAAAAGTTAAATGCAGGAGTTAGAGACAATATAAGCAAGCATCTAAAATGCAGCCTTGGAAGAGGAAGGTGGGCAGTAAGACTCGAAGAAAATTGGTGCAGCAACTAGAGTACTAATATTGAACCCAGGGGATCTGGATTCTTTTCCCTGCTCCATTTTCAGCTTCCTGAGTGACCTGAGCAAGCCACGTCCCCTGTGCCTCCGCTCCTAATTTGTAAGACAGGGATAATAAGAATTTGTCTACTAACAAGAACACTGCACAAATTAAAATTAGGAAATGATCTGATATTAATTACAAGGCTACTTATTTCTGGTATCCTGAAACAGATATATTTACTATTCTAAAAAAGCAACTGGAAAGAAGTCCAAAGACAGCACTGTTCTACATCACAGCAGCAGTCCCTCCTTCTCCCAAAGAATTACATGTAATACTTAAAAAAAAAAAATTCCATATTCTTGTATTTTGTAAACAAAAAATTTTAATCTTTAAAAAAATTGCTTAGTGCAACTATGTGTACAAAAGTATATTACTGGATCAGAAATAGGACATTTGAAATCACAAGCATGAGAAGAAATGCATTTGTAACTTTACAGCAAGTGCCATAAAAACTGATGATTCAAAAACCCATCTGTAATTTCATCTAAGTATGCCAACACTAAAATGTATGCCTTAAATGAATTTGGTATTCATAAAATGATCTCAATTTACAAAACAAAACCAAAGCAGAAACAAGTCCTATTTATCTGCAGAAGCAACGAAGCAGGAACAGTGCAGAACACTCTGCACTGCTGTGCCTCCTATTTGAGCTTTCATACTAGATCAGGAATAATAGGTTATTTCCAAGTGATCATTTAGAACCCTGCAAGTAGCTATCACACACAAAGAGAACCCTTATGAAGGTGCCCGGTAATATGGGCATGCCAAGACAGTTCATTCGTCATATCGGGATTATTTTTGTGATACCACAAATAAAAGAAATCTAGTCATTAAGTAAACTCTCTTTGAATTTCCTTCAAAGTTGCATTTTCAGCCTAACCTTTCAGAATGTATAAGGAAGCTTAACCGTATATGAATATTCTCTAACAATAAGACAAGAAAGAGCTAGTAGACTTAAAAATAAATCTACAAACCAAACTGACTGTTTTACTAGGGAAGGGCAAATAAGGAAATGCTCTTATATGAGGCATATTTACAGAGCACGCTTTTTCTGGCTTTGATGTATATGTACTAGGCATGCTTTCATTATCACTTTATGTTTTTGCTCATTTTCAAACATGTGAAAAGAAGATACAAATTATTGTTTATAAAATCGTTTTTCTTGTTTATTTTAATGAAGCTGGTACAGACAATGTCCATTCAAAACCCACGTCCCAGGCCAAAAGGTACAAACAAGAGTGTCAAAGTAATACCAGCTGTCTGCTGTGAACATTCTTGCACGAATACCTGTGGGTACTAATTGCTATATGAAGTTAGAATGCTTCTGGGCTCTTCTGGCAAGATTTAAGAATCATGAGGGTTTTTCAATTTTATGTCTTCAGCAAAGCCATCTCTGCAGCAAAGTACAGATGACAACAGTTCTAGCTTCTCCATTTTTGACTTGGTAATCTTCTTCGCTGGGCCATCAGCACAATTTAAGCAAAATAGCTCTGATTTATGGATACACAATTTCTCCATAGTTTAGTTCTGTGAAAAACTTCATCTCGCACTGAAAGTTATAGTCCAGGAGTGAAACAGTCACACATCAAAACTTCAGGGCCGATATGGAAGTCATTAAGAACACTCGCCCACCTGGCAGATCTTACAACCTTCGTGCCCGAAACGCACGAACCTAGTGAACATACAAATGCGTGTGTGTACGTGTATTCCTAAAGGGCAGGGCGGAAGGGAAAAAAGGGAGCAGGGCTGCAGCTGGATCACAAAAGTTCAGCACAATGAAAACAGAAACAATAGTGTATAATGAGCACGAGAAGTCAAAATACCAGACGCTTGAAAATAAAACTCCCAGAGATGGGGTGCCAGTTTCAATTCAGTGTTGAACACCACATTACAAAAGAACTATTATTTAAAAATAAAAAAGGATTAAGGGGAAATAAAACAAACAGAAGGATCTAAACTGTTGAGTGACCCCCCGTCTGTTCCTGATAAACTTCAATCACATCTTCCTCCTCCATCCCCAGCTGTGAGAACAGAGAAAAAACAGCACAGAATTGTTATAAATCCAGTGTTCTAAATTCAGAGCAGGTCCTACACAAGCTACAGAATGGTTTCTTCCTCTTTCCCACCATAATCCTTCTAAGGACAAAGGGGTTAAGAATTTTCAATCACTACCTTACTTGCCAACACTAGTGATTTTTAGTCTCTCTCACTGTCTCTCATGTTTCATGTTTACAACACATTTCAGTCAAAGCAGCAGCTCTATCTGGGAAAACTAAATTCACTTGTGGAGCAGAACACATTGGCTTGGAAGGCACCAGCTTTTTCTTTGTTTAAACACTCTTGTGCAACAGCTGCACAAGAACGCAACCAATGGCAAAGCAAACGCACTAGTTGTAGATCCCCCCATGGCTAATAAACAACACACTCCTACCTCACACAGCAGCTAGGACCTAAAGCAAACTCAGATGACTTGTTTACAACTTAAAAAGGTAATTTAAAGGGTTCCTCAGTATGCAATTTTCTTTCATATCTTTCCAAAGATCCATAACTCAATGTTTCTTCCTGATTTGCCACAGCACTTGCTGGGAATTACTGAATAACAAAAGTAACATTTTCTACTTATTTACACTTTCTTTCAATTAAAGTCTATTCTGGCTCACATTAGGTATATTCAAGTTAATAGCCCTACTGAATAGAAAACAGTTATTTTTTCCAGTGAACACTCTCTGGAAAGGAAAACTCACCTCCTTGGGGGTATGATTATCAGTAATTCTCTGACCCTCGAAGAGGAACCTGAGTGAGTTCATGGGAACACCCTAAAAAAACACAAGAAAACATAACTAACACTTGCACATATTCTTAAGATATACAATTTCAATAAAAACAACACATTAAAAAAAAACCAAAGTCTTAATTCCTGTCTCACAGTAAGCTCAACTATTCTGCTGCTCCCACCTACTTCAAAATCCCCTCCCCCTTGCTTTCCCAACCCAACAGCAACATAAGGAACAGCATCCTTTACCATTATCCATTCTGCAGAAATTTTACATTGTGGAGGGGAGAGAGCAGAGGTGAGAAGCAGAAAGAACCATCCAAACAGGGAGGAAAAAGCACCCCCATGGTACGTGAGATGAAGTCACAGTACATCTGTCACACAGAATGCCTCTGTTCCAGCTAAGTATCACACTGCCTAAATTGGTGAGGCTAACACTGTGCTTCTCTTTCAAGGGCACTGAGTAAAATAAGCAAAATATGATCTGTTTTGTACAATTATATCTGAGAATTACTTTCAAATTACAAGTCAGAAGGAAAAAAATACATATAAACAAGAAAAGCTCCCCACTCTTCCTTAACAACCCTCCCAACCAAGAAACATTCATGATCCTTCCACCAGAGAAAGATTACCCTCACACCACAAAAAAAAGAATGCACTGACTGCAGATGAAGAATGTCTCCAGGTTTCAACCATGGCTGATCCAACAATTTTTTTTTTTTTAAATCACACATGTACATCACTCAGTCACTGCATAAATTATTTCCAAACTTGATTTAAAACTCTGACTTTATAGGGGTCACAGCTTCAGGCACTTGGGATTTCACTACAAACATATCTGGTGTTTAATCTTATCTCCTCTCTCCTCCCACACCAATAGGGCAGCAAGCTGCAGAGCAGCATGCTGCCATTAGTGTATGAAGACACAGAAAACCTAATAACACCACAGCATGAACAATGCACAAGCAGGCATTTCTACAAAAGAGCACTTCAACTTGTCTCAGTGTATTAACAAAAAATCCAAAGTATTAATTCTTAAGACTACATTTGCTGAAATGGACTCAAACACAATTGCTCAAGAAAAGACCATACAAAAGGCATCTTCCAGCCCCAAAGCTGGAATAAATTAGGCCAAGTCCCCTGCAAGCACTTAGCAGCAGTGAATCCATAGCATCTGCCACAGAGTCTTGAAGTGAAGATGGTAACTATTGTCCTAGTAACAGTAGCTACACTTGCCTACATCAAATATTAATATTGCAGGTTTATTCAATTTAGCGTTAGTTCATGTTAGCCAATCTCCCCATGAAAAACAGCAGCTATGTGTAAGGCTGCCTCATGTCTGCAGCATCAGGGTCCTGCAGCTTTCACAGGATTTCTCTTGGAGTAGCAAGATTTTACAGTAGCTACAAATATATGCCTGGGCATATTAGAAGGTAACTTATATTTTCCAAGCAGCTACCATACAGCTTCAGCCAGTAATTTTAACTCATTACAAAATTTGCAACAGGCTGTAATAGAGACACCTCTACCTGCTAAAAAAGAAAAAGAGAAGATAGATTATATTTATCCTGAGAGGTATATGTCCTGCTGATATCTAAACAGAGGCTTTCCTATCACAATAAATATCTCAAAGCACAGTAAATTACGTAAAAATGGTGTTTGCTTTTCCTTTTTATTAAAGGGACAGTGCTATAGCTTGACCAACCTGTCTTTGACAATATGATTCTTTGAGTTTCTTGAGGTGTGTTGTCATTTTCACCTTGAAGTGAATTTCACTGCTGTCCTAAAAACAGAAAAGAAAAAGTGTTATCCCCTTTGCTGTAATTGCTAACTTCAGCTACACTAGCTTTAAGACTTTATTGCTCTTAAACTAGCTCTGAACACAATTTAACTATTCCTGTGAATACTTTGGTGACTGGTAAATCACCCTTGAGTACCATATTATAAAGCATTAAATTCACTTGCTTTCATAGAAGCTTTATTTTAAAACAGATGGTCTGATACAGCCCAAGGCTCACTATGGAGGTTTTAGATTTAAAATTAAAAACACCACACACTTAGTTCACAGTCTGCGCTTCCATCTTTTACCTAGCTGATGTACGGATACAATTAAAACATAAGTAGGGGACTTGCGCTCTCAGATTCCAGAAGAGACAAGTTAAAGCTTGCACTTCAAAACTTACATGAAACCTTGTTCAGTTAGTGTAATTATCTAGACATTAGGATACAGACTGACTTGGCAACATATCACTTACCTAAAGCAAACTCTTATGTCTCATTCTACGGTCCCTGCTACCAGCTAAAGGTATCTAACTAGAACTGCCCAAACAGCTGCAAATACAACCGACTGCAAAAGATTCTGCACATAAAGCAAGTGGGTCACATATAACTTCTGAGGATGTTCTCACTGGTGCTGATTAAACCAGCAAGAGGTAAGCTAATTATACTGAGGACTTCTTAGGTCATCCGCCTCCAGCCACCAAAGCAGTCATGCTGATACTTCCAACACGCATTACTGGGACAGATTAAAAGAGCAAGGGCTTCTTTGCTGAGGACTTCTGTTCAAGGAGTCATTCTCATCCCAACACGACTTCGAGGCAGACCTATAACCTACCCCTCACACTCGCCACCAAGCCAACCAACAGCATCCTCTCCTGATCCCTGTCCAAGGTGACCTCATGCTTATGAGCAAAGTAAAGCCCAAAGGCCTTAAGTTCAATTCTGCTGCAATATTTCTTATACCTTTGGAAAAAAATAACTCCTAAACACAATGCTTTCTCTAGTTTTAAGATAGGGAACCCACTGACCGAATTCTCAATGAGGACAATTGCTTTGTTTTTCAAAACAGTCGGAGTAGACCAACAGACATCACTGGCAACAGACAAACAGTTTATTTTGGAAAAATCTAGATCACAGAACTTAGTGCCAACTTTAATCTCTATTAACCTTAGTTAAAATTTAATTTATTAAATCTCTTTATTAATCTACTTAAAAACTCACATCTCCAAATATCCACAAGTAATTGTATATATAAACTCACCTGCCCAATGACTTTGAGTTTAATGTATTCTCCCTCTTTCTTATCTCCTAAGTCCTCAGCTGAAGGTTTTGCTTCCTGCAAGAAAAGCATATTCAAAAAAACTCTGATAAAGTACAATCTATTATTTTCAATGGACAATGACAGCTGCCATCCTCCCTACATTATACTAAATATAAACTACCCAAGGCACCTTCTTTCTGTGTATGAAACTAACAGTGACATAGCATTATGAAAGCTAAGCATGCTAAGAATTAGTTTAATGATGAAAGAGAAGCACCACAGAGAATGTAAGATATTTTAAAAGGATCATTTGGAAATAGACTACAACAGATGCAAAAAAAAGTACAAGTTTACATCACATTCCCAGTGAGAAGACAACAAAGGAGAAACTGAAAGCATATGAAGAGACTCACTCTTTGAAAAAGTAAATAAGTAAAGCAAAGAAGATTAAAAAGAACACACTTGCAACACCCTACCAGCACAGAGGGTCAACCATCCAAACACTTTCTCAGTCTTCCTAATGCTTGGACAGTATTCACTATTTTCAAAAGAATGCCCAGCCCACTCCCTTCCGATGTAAAGAAAACAGCACCAATTAACTGCTTCCTTGCTTGCTATAAGACCACCATTGTTAAAAGGTGTTTTTTTTTTTAATGTCTAAGAACTATAATGTTTTGATATCTTTCTAGCATAAGAATGATTCCAGGCAAATTTGATTCAGTAGTTTAAGTGCAAAAGCTCTTCAAGCAGGGTTCAAATACTAGGTTCAGGAAGACAAGGATTCAAGACTCCAGATTTAACTTTTCAGGCTAACTGCTGAAAGGTAGATCAGATCAGGTACTTTAATCTCTCCCTCACCTGTCACTACATATGTTGGAGGGGGTCTTTGGTTATGTGCCATTAAAGCACAAACAGATCTTACACAGTGCTTTGGATCCAGATCATGCTCGATGAAGAAATCCTCCCAAGTTGCCAGAAACAAGAACACTCTGCTGACCATATTTTATACCCTCCCTTTGTATCCAATTGCTTAGCACAGCAGATAGAAGCAAAATATGCATAGGTGCCCACTACATATATTTTCCCAGTCGCAAATTGGCTTTTTGCCGCCTGCACAGAAATAGTGTGTGTCGCTGGACTTGAGTTTTGGGATCAAGCAAAACAAATACATACTATCCTTACAGATTAATTCCATTGGAATAGGGTTCTCTATCTCCAGATTAAAATAGAAAGCTTTTTGATCTTTTTACCTCTTTAAAAGGAAATTAAATACTCAGAACTTTTTTGACAATTTAGACCTCAAGGGGGCAGGGAGCAAGGATAAGCCTGCACACACCTTCCCTAGCTATCTCTGCAAGTACCACTCTAGAAGGAAGGTTCTTTGTACTATTTTAATTCACTGAATTCAGCCAGATCCATTCTGGTTTTGGGACAGCCAAAAAACACCAAACCAAAACAAAAAACAACACATGAGCAGGAGCCCCCAACTGTTTTAAATGCTTTTATTTTTAGATACTTACCTAGGCACCAATACGGAATGCTAGGACTCAATTTTCACCCTCCAAGCTCATAACCAGAAGCCAGCCTCAAACCTTCAAGAACCTAGACCTGGCCCCTAGGCCTCAAGTCACTTCTAAAGCATCAAATGAGTCTTTCCTGATGTATAAACACAGCAACTACACTCACTAGCTAAGTTCTCCCTTTCCAGTATATCACAAGTCTGATCTTGTGGGACTATTTGTGGGATTAAAAAGAGGCCAACTGCCACTCCTGACTCAAAGAGAAGAAACTGCAACCTGCCTTGCAGACCTGTCTTCCAAATCTCTTCCATATGGACAATCCTCACAGAGTACTTTTTTCAGCCTGTACATAGGACTGCTAATCTCTAGGAATCCAAACAAGATTGAGATCTCTACAAATATGAAGTCTGTAACATTCATAACTGCCTCCCTCTTTGCTGTTGTCCAAAGAAATTATCAAAACAACCCATCTCTTCCCATTACATTTCATGTCAGTGTCTTATTTTACTTTGCATAAGAACTCAACTGCAGAGCAGTGAAGGACTTTGCAGTAGTCTATCCAGCCCAGTGCATTCTAGCAGATCTCTTTAGCTTCCCGTAACAAACCGTTCTGCACAGGGTATGACAAATCAGCACCACTACTATGACAGCACCTCTGGCCACTATTAGTAGGAAGCAGTGATTCATGACACTCTTGATTCCTGCCCTCAGGGACAGGGAACTCATGTACTAGAAACCAATACGGAAAGGGGCAATCAGTAGAAAGAGCAGAGGCTTAAAACATCAGCCTACCATAAAGGTGCTCAAAGGCTCAGCAGCCTCTTCCTCAAAAATCAGAGCCAGCAGCAGTGCTGGAATTTCAAAAGGGGAAAAAAAAAAAAAAAAGGAAATAGGATCAAATCAATGCTAAAAAACAGTAATTGGAGTTTAAAAACAGAAGATTTGAAATCGGAATACAAGATCCAGCAAGTCTGAAACAAATCCTTGTGTTCTGTCAGTGCTAACTGCACTACTGTTGAACACCAACTGGAAAAGCCAACAAAAAAATAATCACAAACAAAAGTAGCAAGCAGATTGCAAATTTACTAGATTACAAGCATTAAAAAAAAAAAATCACAAAGACCCCAAGCAAACACCCAGGCTCTTATCTGAACTGCTGAAGAATGGTGTTTATGGGTGTACCAAAAATTTACATAAAAAACATAACCAGAATACTCTAGTAAATCTATTTTTTTACTAGATTCCTAGGCTTCTACATACTTTGTCCCACAGTTTTCCTAAGCAGCACAGAAAGAGGTCTCTAATACTGTCTCCATTAATGCTACACTCATGACTGTAAAGTACTCAAAGTACCCTGGGTGAAATGCTACCCCATGTGCCAGGTATTTGCTACTGCCACTAATGCAACCACAAAACAAACACTGTGAGACAATTTACTGCAAATTTCCTCCAACAACAAACTCTGCCTGCTCTTATTCTGAAGCGTTCCAACTTCAAGCTTGAAAGAAGCCCCTACTCAGCACATTTGAGACCATCTTTTGGAATCAAAATTACGAGGGGAGGCAGATTACACCACATATCCCAGCACAGCAAACTCTTACATTTGTTACGGAAATGGGAAAGTATGCACCACTGCGCCAGAACATTTCCTACCCACAACACAGAGATAAAAACGCCTTCATCTAGACTGAACTCGAATAAAAACAGCTCAAGACTCCTGAGGGGAAGGAGGGGAGTAAAAAAGTTCTACTTCTGTTTTTCCCCTCTGCTATGATCCCACCAAGCAGCCACATGTCTTTAGAAGTTTATCCTTGCTGCTACAAGTTTTATTTTGTTTAATAAGAGCATTTCTAATGACAAACAAAGAAAATAAACCAACGATGCATCTTTGTTTACTTTTTCAAAAAGACAAGACTTCTAACTACTGACAAATGACATCGCCGTAACATCTTGACCCCAGGGGCAAAATAAAGAGAATATTGTAATCAACCTACAACTTGAGGCAATCTAATTGTTCCGGTGGGATGGATAAACAGAGCAACGAGATCCACGGTGTCACATTTCTTACTGCACCCTATACTGTTGCTTATGTGTCTGGTGAGGTCTTTTCACACACATTATCCCTCTGCGAACCCCTAGTAGAAAATAATAGAGGCTCTGACAATGTTTAGCCGGAATCTTTCAAGTAAACATGTACACTTAAGAATCATTACCCAGCGTACCTTGCTGGGTAGGTGCCTGTAGGACGCATAACTAACAGAGCCTCTCACATACAAAGAGCTTTCCGCACACAGAGCGGCGCCCAGGGGGATGAAGGCGCTGGCTGAGGGAAGGAGCTACCAAGGAGCAACGTCCGAGCTAGCAAGCCGCGAGCGGGCCCTGCAGCAGAGGCGCGGGCGCAGCGCGGCCCCCCTCCTCCTCCTCAGGCCTCCCGCGGCCCTTCCCTCCCGCGGGCGGCGGGGCCCGGCGCGCCG
>VZSV01000046.1:4598055-4631658 GCA_013398735.1 Nothocercus julius
TCTCTCTCTCTCTCTCTCTCTCTCTCTCTATCTCTATCTCTCTCTCTCTATCTCTCTCTCTCTCTCATATTTCTTGTCTGCAGGTTCTAAATGAGAAGAAGCTCCAGGAAGTCGACAGTTTATGGAAAGAATTTGAAACTCCTGAAAAAGCAAACAAAATGTAAGCAGCTTTACGTGGAGTAGCAGCCTGGCTTCTGGAAGATCATGATGTGTTTATGCACATCTGAGATCCAGGACAAATATTGATCCCCCCCTCCCCTCCCTTCCCCACATTGTAAAATTAAAAGCTGTGAACAAAGATAATGTGAACTGAGATATTCAAGGAAACTAAAGTAGAATGTCAAATGTGTGAGAGGAAATAACTACTTTTGTATTCTTGCTGTGTAATTAAACTGCAGAAATCATTACTGTGTGCCACTGAAGCAAAAAATTGAACAATATTTTAAGGATTGGATGCTTTGGCAAGAATATTCAAGCTTGTAATGCTGCCACTGGTTGAAGTGACAGGTTTTTGTGTTCACAGGAAGTCTTAAAATAAAAATTGCTTTAATCCAACTGAAACTAATAGTATGCAACTCCCCCTTAACTGGGAGTTAGTTTTGTTGCCCGTGTCAGCAGTGACTGTTGGTGTCACTAAGTAGCTGTAGCTGGGGGGTTTAGTGTCCAGCAGCCACATTAAGCCAGCAAATTGTCCTGTGGCTGCAGTCAGTCGTGGATTCCTTTCAAGACGGAGTCTAGGGCAGCTTTTTGGGAAAACTTCTAACAAGATTTAGTAGTTACAGATATGCCTTAACAGGTTATGCCTTGTATTCGTCCTGCTCTGTGAAAGTGCTTAGGGTAGAGCACAGAATATCCCACATCCCACTGCCTGTTTGCAGGGTTGTTAGTCTTGTAGAAATATCGTCCCAGCCCTGTGTTAGATAGGACTAGTTTCTAATGGTGCTGATCAGGTTAATTCCCATCTTTGGTATGTTTCTGAAGAGGCATCAGTATAAGCCTAGAGCTTCTGCTGGGCTGTGCAAGTGCTTTACTCAAGCATTCAGCTTTATCTGTGACCTTGCTTCATCTGCAGATACTTGACTCCCAAAGAGCAGCGGTTAATCAGAATTGGATTAGTCAAATGCCTGTCCCTGACAAGGAATTTACTGGATTGAGATAGCTTCATAACTGTTACTCTAGATATCAACACCAGAGATTATGTGAGGGGGAGAAGAAACTAGGTCTAGGGAGCTGACACAGTGTAGTGAAGTAGTGTCTGTAAGATTACTGGCCGTAACCAATAGTTTTTATGGCAGTCTTTTTGGTTGTTTACTAATTCTTTTTAAGCTTACCCCAAATTTTTGTTTTAAGATTAATTACAGAGGAGAATTCTTGGGCAATGAATCCGTTGTTTTTAAATATTTGAAAAATAGTTTGAAAAAAAGTTTTAAAATATTTGAAGGTGCATTTGGTTAAAAAGCACACTAAATCTGGGCTGTGAAGGACACTGCATTCCAGAGGCAGAAGGCTGCATTTTGAAGACTAGAAATACTATCAATCACTCAACAGTGACACCTATTTTGTCAGTCTGCAGCATTAGAATTTGGATGGACAATGTCTACCTTTAAATATGAACCACAAAAACAAAGAGATGGCTCAGGTTTTCTGATCATGCTGGTCCTAATTAGAAGTATTAAGTCAAAATTCCTGGAAATTTTTAGGACTTTTTTTTAATAAACGTTGTGTAACACAGCTGAAGAGCCACAGCATGCTCAAACTTAAGCACTGTATTTAGCTTTCTTTGTCTTCATTGAGTAAATCAGTATTGATTTCTGCTCTCTTGCAGTCTTAGGAAGAAGAGGGAGCCTGACGGGAGCTATAGTAGGAGAGACAGAAAAAAAGTAGAGGAGATCTAACATTTAGTTTGTTCATTGGTTTATACATTCTTATTTTTCTTCTGTAGAGTAAAGCTGAAACACTTTGAAAAGTTTCAGGACACAACAGAAGCACTTGCTGGTAAGTGAAAGGTGACACCATCTTTATTAAAGAAAGAAACAAACAAAACCCCCCCCCAAAACACTTTATGTTCATTCATTCACCACCTCTCCACCTCTGTCCCTGCTCTTTATCTTCTTGGTTTAGTTCTTTGGATTATAAATTCTTCGAAGGCAACTGTTTTTGTTTGTCTTATGAGATCATCTACCTAGTCTGAGCCTGATAGAGACCTAATGAAGTCTAGTTTTCCTACTGTGCCTATTGCCCAAGCAGCTCACTAATGAGCAATGAATGGAGCCTTTGACTGAGATGCAAGCTCTGTTGTCAGTGATGGATTCTTCCAGGAGCTGAATATAAATGATTTCAGCCAACAGTTCGTCACTACCACTGAGACAACAGCCTGGAGTCCAGTCAAGGAAGTGCATGCATTACAGCTGTTCGTGTTTTGTGGATGCACACTATGCCTGCCTTTCTGCAGCCTAAAAAATGCCTGTATTGTTTTTTAAGGAAATTCAGTAATTTAAACAAAATGGAAAAGACCTTATATATTTTGTGCTAATTAAATCCTTAAGTGCTAGATGCTGTGGACTAGTTTGAGCAGAACCGATAGGATGCTGAATGGCAGGCATTGCTCTGTGACATTGGTAGGTGGATTTTACCCGTCACACTTGTGACCGAAGAATGGGGCTTGGTACCCTCATGTAGCAGGGATAGTTTATTAAAGGAAGCTAAAGAAACTCCAGAGAATTTGATCTAGTGGTACCAACTCATGTATTGTTAAATGTTTGATTTTCTTGTGAGTGTGTTTTTTTTAGCACTATTACTTCATCAGGTCTACTAATCTGTGAAATGGAGATTATTTAAACTGCCTGTGCCACACTTTTTTTGAAGGGAAAACAATGTGTCTGTTTTAAGTGGATTAGGAGTTACTGGTCATTTTGAAAGTTTAATAATGTATGCTCATGAAGAATGAGATGAAAACTCAGCATAACATTTCAGGTTTTGCTATTGCGTTTCATCACAGTTTTTGGAATCACAGATCACTGGATTCTGCCTCATGTGCTGTGCTTGAGATGCTGCATCGATCTGAAGTTCAGTGGAGCACAGAGCTGACTGATAAGAGTTGCATAAGTGTAGTCTTAAAATATATATTGCTTGGAATTGTAAAGCTTTTACTGTTCTATTAATATTCAAGAATGGAGATGTCTCTAAAATTTCTTTGGTCTATGCAATATGTATTAAGAGAGCCCATATCTGATCCCCTAGTCAGTGTACTTAGCTCAGTACTTTGTTGGGCTTTGGATAATGCAATGTCATTGCTAGGGGACCCAAATAAGCCATTATTGAATTTAGGATATAATGATTACTGACTAAGGTACCTAAAAGATGGTTGGGTAATTAAATCATACAATACGTATTCCAATGGTTGCCAAAATGTTAAGCATGCATCTAAAGCATATGACATTATTTGCAGAGTTCCTTAAACACAATTTCCAGAAATAGAACTGGAGCCACATGGAGGAAGTAGAGGGATTTGGAAGAAGGCTTTTGAATTAGAGCTCCAAAGGGGCAAGCTTGTAGGGTTTTTTCCTTGTTTTGGTTTAAGTCATTACATAGTGAGGTAATGTTGCAACTCAGACTAGAGCTATTGTGGGCAATTGAAATAAAAAGTAACAGATTAGGAATCCTGGTGTTACTGGTTTTAGGAGGGAGAAGAAAGTGCATCTTTATTCCCTTTGTTTTCTACAGCATCTACAGCTCTTGTAGAAGGCAAGCTCAGCAAGAACTTGAAGAAAATTCTCAAGAAGATAGTGGCAAAAGATGCCCATGAACAGCTGGCTGTAGCAGATGCCAAGCTTGGAGGTGTCATAAAGGTGATAACTGACTTTGCCATTTTTCCTTTTGTCTTACATTACTGAAATCTAATAACAAGGTTTGAGATATTAGTGATGGAATATGCTACCCATGCTGTGTTTGTGGTGTTGTAGGTAACTAGATCTTATCATTGAACGTGGACTGCATGTAGGCTGGGAAGATGTCTGGGATGGAAGTATGATAGAGATGGACTGCTTTCTCCTAGATTTTAAATCCCCACTATGTCCCCTGACTCTGTTGCCTGTTCCAGAGATTTTTATTGTGTCCCTGTCTTCATGGTGCCTTAGGAGACTGGTATGGGATGTCCCCAAGCCTTTTAGCTTCCAATTCTTCCTCCCTGCTGCCAAACTGTTGCTAGTAAACTGCAAAGACCCAGGCTGTCAGGTCCAGTGTCTGCATAGCAGAATAGCTTTAATTATAAATCTCCTCTTTGAGCTGTGGGACTGTTAATGTGGGGGGCTGAGGATGGCACTGCCTTGAGCAGTGTTCAAGAAGGCTGATACACTTGAGTGACCAAGCATAGAATTGCAGTAGAAAAGCTGGGTATACTGAGATGACGCTACAGGAAGAAGGTTTTTAAAGGAATGTCATTTTTGTGCTTGATTTGGCCCATTTCTTTGCATCCTGCAGGATAAGCTGAATTTGAGCTGTATACACAGCCCAATGGTTACAGAGCTGATGAGAGGAATTCGTTCACAGATTGAAGGGCTTATCACAGGCCTCCCTTCTCGGGAGATGGCAGCCATGTGTCTCGGCCTGGCGCACAGGTGGGTTGCTAGTAGTGCATCTCTTTCATCCTGTCTCTTCCCCGCTTCTGTGCCATTGGCAATACTGTGCTGCTTGAAGTGTCTCTGATAGTGTGACCAGATCTTGTACTCATTCTGCCTGTAACTCAGGAAACATTTGTGTGTGAAGGCTGGTTTTACATAGAAAGAATTTTCTTCACGTTTCAACTATCCTTTAGGGTGAGGCTTCCGCTTTCCCGAAGTGAAAGTGGATAGCTTCCCTGTGCATGTTATGTGCTTTAGCATTTTGTTTAATCTATCCCTGTTGCAGTAGTTTTAAATGACCCATGTAACTCCCTTGCTGCTGAGAACTGCTGCTGCGGTCTGGTGAGTGGTCAGATCTCTTGAGGTTTCCTCATAATGCATTTTGTGATTATTAAAGGCAGAGATTTCCTTCCTTGGTGTCGTGGCCTCATACCAAATCATGGGTCAGCACTCAGGCATTCGTTCCCAAGTAACTTTTCATTCAGGTTCTGACATGATTCTGTTCCGTAGCTATTAGCAAGTTAGAGAACTTCTGTGCCTTAGATGATTCTTCAAAAGTACCTTTGCTGTTACAATGTCTAGAGAATGGGGGTTAATACTGACGAAGGGCCTTGAAGGTGTTCTCATTGATACCAAGTGTGTTTTATTGTGGCAAACTGTAGATGTGTACTGAGAGGTTTTAAGTGTAGATTGAAAGGTGAATGATAATGGTCTTTCTCAAACAGTGAGAATGTGTTTTGAGGAAGTTCCTGCAAGTGCTTCCTGTTAACATTGCTGGTACTTGCTGCTGGGTATGTGCAGTTGGTAGATCAGCTCCAACCACTGCAGAACTGGAAGTACTGTTGACAAATATTTCATTTTGTGGGGAGCCATACAGAAAGGAACCAGCAACATATTTCCTGCCACAGTGTTCTTGTTGGCTCTGGAGTGTATGGTATAGATAGCTGTAGCTTTCCCTTTCACCCTGCTCATGGGGTGTGTGCTGCATCACAGCAGTTGTGAAAACACGTGGCAGGTTTCTCCACTGGCACAGCTGAGAACTGTCAGTAGCATAAAACTGGACTGGTGTGAATGAACCTGTGGATGAGGATCTTGATGCAAGGTAGGAATGTGCTCTGCACTGGGATGTCAGGATGCTGATGAAACCGTATTTCTGTCTCCTCAGCCTTTCCCGATACAAGTTGAAATTCAGCCCAGACAAAGTAGATACCATGATTGTCCAGGCAATCTGTAAGTATACGTAGAATTTAAGTCCTTAATGGCTTCAGCTTAGGATTTTCTTAAATTACTTGTGGAAAAGTATTGCTGTCCAGATTTCGTCTTAGTGTCTTTCAGTAAACCAGGCAGTTGCATTCAGCTAGTGAAAAAGCCTTATTTTCTTAATAGGGCTTTCAGCAGTCAATAGTGTTACTAAGGTGATACAGCAAACTAAGGTCAGTGGTCAATTTTCTTTGTCTAGAGATCAGTTGAAGTACAGGCTGTTATTACAAGCTTAGTCCTCTGAGAACTTATGTTTCCAGCACACACCGCTTGTAGTATTGGGAGGGTGTCTGTGCTCCACGGAGTAGGATTTTCTGAGCTTTGGTTGTAACAATAACCTGCGTGGGGTGTTTTGTGGCAAGAACCTTATGTTAGACGTGTAAGAACCACTGCAGTGTATAATGCTGCATTCCATGTCATGTCATGGCTTTCCTAATGTCAGCCTCTTACAGAGGCTTAAATTGCAAACACAAATCTCTCCTTTTTCCTTCAAGACACCTACATTGTAATCAACATGCTTGCTGTGAAGCAGTGGTGAGGAATCCTGTTTGAAATATTAATTCCCAGACTCTGTTGTCAATGATGAAACAGTGTTAAGCTGAAAATAATGATTTAATTTAGTTTTCTTCGTCACTACCACTGAGACAACAGATGGGAATGTTAGTATTACATTAGAGAAATATTTTAGCCTCAGGGTTCTGTAGCAATATATGCTGTGGGTGTTCTCTTACGTTATAAATACAGTTATTAGTCATATCTGGTAAGTGGAGAGTCTACTGCATTTGTATTAGATGTCCTTATATTCTAAAGACAATTAAAGGACTAAATCGTCTTCAATAATTTAATGGCAAATCTGTTTGTCAACATTACAACCTTTTTTCTTTTCCTTGAATTTTGTGTCTGTCACTTGTGTGTAACACCTTGAATGGCTGGCTGAGAGGAAGCAGTGCACTAGTTGCTGTTCTCTTCCTGGGTGAACTTATTTTACAGCTGTTAAAGGAGCTGCTTCTCCCAGGCATTTCCAGTGATAAAAAGCTCAGGCCCCACTCATGGGAATTCTTGTATTTCTCTACTTTGCTTGAAGTTGTGCAGTTCTCTGAAAACTAAAGCCTAAACTAAAATTCTGCAATTTATTTTTTATTCCAAGCAGTCTTTATGGGAAAAGCACTTGGGTTTTATCCCTTTACAGTGTTTAAATGTGTTGGTTTGAGAACTTACCTTTTTAAAAATACTTAAAAAAAGAAAAAAAAAATCTGTTCTTTCTTTTAGCCCTTCTTGATGACCTGGATAAAGAACTGAATAATTATATCATGCGCTGTAGGGAATGGTATGGTTGGCACTTTCCTGAACTTGGCAAAATAATCACAGATAACCTAACATACTGTAAATGCGTACGGAAAGTTGGTGAGTAATAAGGAGGCACAAGCCTGGGTAATGTTGCTCACTTATATGCAGCATGTTATGATACTGATTTATAGATCTGCATCGTCCAGCTAGTCATGATCGTGTATCCTGTCATCAGCAGCAATGTAAGCAGGGCCAGCAGAAAGCAGCATATGCTTGAACCTATACGTTGATGTGGTTTACCATTTGGACACTTAACAGAAAGCTGATGCCATATGATTCAACCAGTTCTTCATGGACCACCAGCGTATCTTCCTAGAATCACAGTTAGTCAGCAGACTGTTGTGGAAATTAGCTGCTAAAAATGATGTAAAGAGACTTGCTAGCTGCTTGTGGGTGTTCTGAGACCACAGCTGCTGTATTTGTTTATCGAAACAGAAAGAATGGTGGCTTTGCTGTTTTGGACACTCAATTTGTGACTCCTTTTTTTCCCCTCTGATGAAACTTGCAGTTCAGAGAACCAGGTAGTTTTAAGGGACTTTTTCCAACTGAAGCTGGGAGGATTGCACTGGTCTAGCTAGTGGTAAATGATTGCTCATTTCCTGTTTTTTTTTTTTTTTCTTTGTAATCTTGTAAAATGAAGTATATGGTGTTACCAAACAAGGCTTTTTTGTTTCAAATGTTAAGTTTGTAGCCATTCCTAGATAATATTAATACAAAAGTAAGGTACAACGTTGACACAAGTTCGGGGAGTTTAGAAGAGGAAGATGGTAGATTTGATCCTCAGCTGTTATTTTGGACTTTTTTCTTTGTCAGTTTGCTCTTTCACTTGCTCATCTTGCCTCAGCACACATGCTTTTATTTATCCGCTGCAGGAGACAGAAGAAATTTTGCCTCTTCTGATGTTTCTGACATCCTCTCGGAGGAGATAGAAGAAGACGTGAAGGCAGCTGCAGAGATTTCCATGGGGACAGAAGTATCAGAGGAAGACATAAACAACATAATTCATCTCTGTGACCAGGTATGTACGTGTGGATGGACAGCCTTAGGAACTCTGGTTAATTATATCGGAGCCTGTTCTGCCAAGGAGTGGTTTTCCCAGGGTCTTTGTGATGGCAGTGATGATTCCTAGAATGTTGCTCACCTGATGTACAAACATGAGGGTGCTCAGTCACTACCTCATCTGAGCCATCTTAGACTACTAGTGTTTATGTAAAGTCTTTGGAATGTGGCAGTTTTGTTTTTGAGTGGAATCTCTGCTTCAGTGTGCTTTTAGAAGTTTGGGAGAATGGTATTTTATACCCTTCTTTTAATCAATGAAACTTCTTGTAGTTTTGAAGGTAGCTGATAACCTCTGTGTTAAAAGTAAAACACTGAGAACTGAAGAGAATTAGGAGCTCTGCCCTGCTTTCATCTAGATTGTATGTGAAATCCTCCTTACTTCAGTGCTGCCAGTTGGATCCCTTTGACTTTGGCAGGGAGTGGCAGGATTGGGAGTAGAGAGTTCCTGTTCTCGGTCTAGACCCGGCTGCTTTTTTGTGTGTGTTCTAATTGTGTGTATTTGTATGGAACAAGTAAAGAGCATTTATCCCATTCCAAGAGAATGGTGGCAAAGATTTATGTGAAAACTGAGTGTTCCAGGGTTTTGTCCTAAAGAAAATGTCCTTACTGAGTATTTTTGTTCTGCTTGGCTGTCTTTGGCGTGTTGTCAGCTCTCTTATCAAGAGCTTTACTGAGGAAATAAGTTGCAAACGGGAGTGAGCAGCCCAGGTCCCATATACTTCGTGGATGGGGCTCTGCTCTGGGAAGGTGCCCTATATAGAGAGCTTTAAATAACTGGCTCTCGGCCATCTGTGCATTTTGCGCTTTGTTAGTCTCCTTGATTGGAATCCTCAGGACTTTTTTGTTTCAACACATTTAACTCTTAATTTGGCTTTTGCTAATACTGATTCCTGTCACCAAACTTTGTGCCAGGTGATTGAAATCTCAGAGTATCGAACGCAGCTGTATGACTACCTGAAGAACAGAATGATGGCCATTGCTCCTAACCTCACGGTCATGGTGGGTGAACTGGTTGGAGCAAGGCTCATTGCTCATGCAGGTAGGTCACATGGGAAGCTTAGATGTCCTCGCTGAAGGTTTTCCCTGAGGAGCTGGTTGGCCAAAAACATTATGCAAGGACCTGATGGACACCTCGTGATAAAAGGGAGGAGGGCGGTTTTTGGGGAATCCGAGAATACCAGCGTGAGCACAGTAGTTGTCGGTGATGATGTAGTTCTCAGTTGGCCTGAATTCTTTTCAGAAAATGAGGGCAACTTTAGTCACTACCTCTTCTGAGACACTTACTGAGCCCAGTGCTGATAGCTTGAGGTATGGTGCTGGAAAGGTGGCACTAAGTTTCTGTGGTCAGACTGACTCAAAGCGATACCCTTATTTCAGTGTCTGTACTCAGTTCTACATCACATTCCCACTGTGTGACTTTCAGGAGTGGGCATCACTCCAGAGGAGCATATTTGATTGTTAGCCTCCTTTCCTGAAAATGAAATCAAGCTAAGAAATGGCTTATTCTCCTTCATGAAGTGAACACAAAGCACTTCATATACAAATAGAAGGCTTTGCATTTCCTGCTTTAGGAATCTATTCTCCTGCTTCTCCGACTGCTTCACTAATAAATTAATGTGGCTGTGTTACTTCCTCTTAGGTTCCCTCCTGAATCTAGCTAAGCATCCAGCTTCAACAGTCCAGATATTGGGTGCTGAGAAGGCACTCTTCAGAGCCCTGAAGACTAAGAGGGATACACCTAAGTTTGGCCTTATCTATCATGCTTCCCTAGTGGGACAAACCACTGCAAAAAATAAAGGAAAGGTGAGTTGCAGAATTTTGTTTTACCAGCTTGGCCTCTTTCAGAGCATGAATACATGGTGATGAGATGCCTTGAGCTGTGCCATGAGGCTCTTTGCTTTACTGTTTTCCTTTGTGGTAATACAGAAATTGCCACTGTCCCACAAATCTTTGGATGTCATTCATTCCTTGTGGAAAAAGGAAATGAGGTTGTCCCTTTAGCAGATCTGGGAGTATCAGATGCATTCCTGCTGAATTATGGTGTAATGCTGACTTTCTCCAGGGTATGCCAGTACTTTCTTCTGTGTGATAGTGAATTAAGCTGTTGCAGGCTTTTGTCTTCCTTGGAAATGGGTTACTGTGTGTGGTTAGAGGCCTTAACTTGTCTCAATTCTGCAGGGCTTAGGCTTTTATAATGCAATTGCATATTTGAATTGTGGGGAGAGCTGTTCAGCTGGGAGTTACACCTCCAGCTGACCTTGTCTAAGGGTTAGGGTGGAGTGGGGGAGATGTAAGCAACTTGCTAGGTTCAGATGTTTAGCTATTTATCAAGAAAGCATGCTGTTAACAGTATTTTGGTGCTAAAGGGATGATGTTTTGTATTTTGGGGCTCAACGCTGTTAGTAAGTGGTTACTTTGTTCTTCTGTTTGTGGGCATGGTTTCCAGATTAGAGTGAATCATCACCTTATGTTCAATCTTAGCACTTAATACTTATTCTGTCTTTCAGATCTCTCGAATGCTGGCAGCTAAAACTGCCTTGACTATTCGTTATGATGCCCTTGGAGATGATACCAGTGCTGAAATGGGAGCTGAGAACAGATTAAAAGTAGAGACAAGACTGAGGCATTTGGAAGAGAGAGGGGTAAGTCCAGCAGATGGCTCAATAAAGCAAATATTGTTTATATATGTTTGCCTTCCTTACTCCCTGTGTTTGTGGTGTTTGGTTTTTCTGATGCACTGCTCTCCAAGTCTTTTCCCCATATTTGACTATGATCTGCTGTCACTGATTCTGTCGCTGATTCTTCCTTCCCTCTTTAGAAGAGCTCCTTTGGTATTTTTGTTTTTCCTCCTCTCATTTTCTGCCATGGTTCCCCAAATTCTGCAGATTGCCCATGCTTAAATCTTCAGGAGCTTTCTCAAGAGCCAAAGCAAGAAGCTGTTAGCACAGAAGCTGGAGTGCTGCATTGCACTCCCATCACCACGTACTGTGGATGTTGCCTCTCCGTACCTGATGTTCCATCTGTTGCCATTGGCGCAGCACGCCGAAGAATGTAGGGCTCATTTTCTTCTTTTAGGTGGCTTGCCAGCAGTGTGGCCTTTTAAGCTATCACTCACTGCAGCCTTCCCAGCTAGATCCGAGGTTAATGCTGTACTACTGGCATCACTGCTATGAAAAGAAAAATCCAGAAAAACCTGCCCACTCCTCCTTGAGCATCCCTTAGGAGGTGGCACTTCCCATGGAAGCAAAAGCATGGAGCCATGTCTGTTAATACCAAAACACAGGCAGGTTGCCTGATAGGTACATGTTCAGGCCAGATCAAGTTTTGAGCCAGTTGTGTTTTTTTAGGTTGACTGGATGCCAGCTGTAGCGCGATGCCTGTCCAGACGTGCAGCTACATTTGCAGGAAAGTGTGCACAAATTTGAGCTAGCACTGTTAATTTAGAGGCATGATGCTGTCATCATGCCTGTCATGCTGTGTTTGATCCAGTGCAGGATGCCCTTTAATTGCACTGACTTCTTGAAGAGCAGCATTGAAAAAACACACTCCTTTCACTCCAGTTACCTCCCTGTCACTCTTTTACTCCCAAGCATGAGACTTGTACAGTTATGCAGAGCCTGACCAATAAAATATGCCTATCTTTCCATTTTTATTTCCTTTCAAGGACTGTGGAATTTGAGTTGTGAATTGTTTTCGTTATGACTAACTTGTTTTTCACTGCTAAATTTTTGTTTCAGATAAGGAGAATAAGTGGCACTGGAAAAGCCTTGGCCAGGGCAGACAAATATCAAAACAAGAGGTGAATAGTTTTTCCTTTCAGCTTGGCTGCGTATAACTCTCCTTATTTTTATTAGTAAGAGACTTTTTGGTTATGGGCTTTGGTTATGGGTTATGGAGTTAAGATCCAGAAAGCATTTTCTGTGCTTTTAAACACTGATGATAAGTCCTATTGTTAATGGGAATTTCCTTTTTCTTGCAATATGCAGTTGTGGCAAAAGCCAGTGAGGAGGAGAAACAGTCCTGGTTTTCTAATAGTAAATTACCAGTATCATCAGATAATGAGTATATTTAGATGTTATCAGCATCAGCCCCAGCAGTTGAATAGTTTGGGGAGTTAATATGTAGCAGCTTTATGTAATGCAAGCCTGTATAAATTTCCAAAAATTGGAATTTGAATGAATATCTTTGGCATGATTGAAAGCTGCCAAAGAAAACACAGCTTAGTCTTACTCTTAAACAAAAGCAAAATAAAAACCACGGGAAAAAAAAGGTGCTCCCTTGTTGTTTGAAGCAAGACTTCATCGCCTTTGTTATGTCTTGTACACAGCAGCACAGTATTGCAAGCAATAAATATGCCCTGCACTCACAGGATGCAGTTAGAGCGGTTTCTGGTACTGGAAGTGATACTCTAAATTGTAGGTGAGTCTCAATATCTAAATCCAGAGTCAAGAGAGAGAGAGAGGAGGAAGTTTGGAACAGTTTATTGTTAATCTGAGTTGTGTGACCTGGGCTTTTCCCTTATCTTGGTTACAAGCTGCTTGCTTAACTTGGCCTGCTTATTTTGGTCAGCCTTTGGTATAGAAGTAGGGCAGGTTGCTAGTTTTGTCAGGAAGACACGCGCTGCTGTGCCCATCTGCAGTTTCCTGGCATCTTTTCTCAAGCCTGGCTATAATTTTAAGTTTCCATGTGCTAAACACTCAGTGTCATGAAGGCTGTGATTTCTGGAGCTATGTCTAGAATTGGAAAGCTTTTAAAAAGACAACAGGGTGTCAGTAAAGGAAGCAGCGGTGAGTCTTAGGAGGCAGTCGCTTGAGGAGGAGGCTGGTGGGGAGGAGACAACATACTTGTAGGCTTTTGATCTCCTGAAGCAGGGAGTCATGATGTCCCGCCAGGACATGTTTCTACTGTTAGACATGCTCTGCAGGCATGTCCAGGCTTGGGGGAGAGGCGCTGGAGATAACTTCTGGCTGTTTGGCTTCATCTGGCTGTCTGAAAGGGAAAGATGTAAAATGCCCATCTTGTACATAAATGGTAAAAATCAGTGTTTCTGAACTTTGCTTTCAGGAATGGATTTTGTTCCTGAAATGGAGCAGTGCTCCGTTAGAGTCTAGTGGCTGTAAACTGGTTCAGTCCCTGTCAAATAGTCCTTCTGATGCAAAGTTACAGTACTACTGTTTTATAGAGATTTTTTGGTTGCCCAAACTGCTGTTTTAAGCAATTTGGCGAAAATATCTTAGTCTTGTATGCAATTGTGGGTCCTATATGGATTTGCTACATCAAGCTAGTATTTGTAAGTTTTCTGTAAGGTAATTGGTAGAGATGAGATCCAAACCCACTGTTTCAGTATATTCTCAAGAACATGTATTAGGCATGCTTATGTGATTTGTCGGTTTTTATTATTAATGTTTTGACACATCATGCAAGCCAGTGCACTCTGCTTCGGTTAGAAACCCTAGAAAGAGTTCAGCACTTGCAGAAGGCTCTGCAATCAGTTCCTTCAGTGTGCTGTTCAGTATTCATCCCCACTGGAATAATTTGTGGTGCTTAGAGGAGGAATTGAGGATTCTGCTAGTGTTTTCCTGTGCTTTTCAGCCTAATCACCAGTCTGAGATGCGTGTAATCTACTGTGGCAGGAAGCTACTTCAGTAGCTTGATTTTTAAAGAAGTCTGGATGCTCAAAATGTGTTGGTGGGTGGGGGAGCAGTAGTCCATGGTTTCCTTTTTTCTTCAGTAGGAATTCTGTTTTGACCAGATCTGAAACCAATTGGTTATTTGGTGTTAGGTGAAGCAAACTTTCAGCTGCCCCTGAACAGATTGGACAGAAGAGCCCTGAGTTTTGGGGGTGGCTGGTGTTCTCCAGGCTGTAGAAGAGTCAGGAACTGAGTGAAGGCGTGCTCAGTATCCAGGAAGAGGAGGTTTCAGACATAGATTAGGGATCAGCAGTACCAAAAAGTCAGTGGTGGTACAGGGGAGCATCAATGGGCTGTAGGTTATTCTGGTTTGTGGCTTGTGAACATAATAGAGGAGAGGTAACGCAGAAAAAACAAGCATTAAAGTGACTTCTCAACCCTATGTAACCCCCATAGGGTACGCTTGCATAGACTGCCCAAATTTGGGGAGCCCTGTGTCTGTGACCACACAGCTGTGATGGGAAGGCTTTCTGATACAGAGAGATCAATGTGGTGGGTGACACATGTGCTGTGCACAGCCCTGAGCAGATAGAAACCAGACCTGGAATCTCATTTGAGCCGGTACGTTGTGTCTGGCTCAGATGGTTGTGCTTCATGAGGCACCTCCTGTATTCAAGGTCACTGATGGACCTTTGTGTTTCAGAGAAAGGACCTGGCAACCAGGAAGTGCTTTGAATGTGATCTGAGAAAATTCTTGGGAGGTTGTGTTAGAAAGTGAATGTTCAACTGCAGCATCTTGCCTGTAGGGCTGGCTGCTCTTTCTGTAACTCAGGCTGACTTGTTTCCTTCATTACAGCGAAGTAAAAATATACGACCCCTCTGGTGACTCTACACTTCCTACTGCTCCAAAAAAACGCAAAATTCAAGAGGTGGAAGACCAGGAGGCTGGGGTTGCTGTGAAAGCAAAGAAGCTCAAAACAGAGACCAAAGGTTGGTTGCTGCTGCTGTCATGTTGTTGTGCAGTGGTATATAAGCAGTATATAAACCACAATACCTGGTTATTCTCCTTGGGTATCACATCATGTATTTTAAGAAGTTCTTTATGGACTGGCACTGGACCTCAGTCAGGTGCAGGTATTTTAAGTATCTGCTTTTAAAGGGTTGCAGGCATAGAGGAAAATAATAGTAAAGAACTGCCCAACTTGTATTTGTTTTACAGAACTTCTTGCACAGTAGCTTGATCTTTAGGCATTGATATCTTGAAGCAAAAGAGCTCATCTTTGAGATTTTTAAACTTACTTTCCCAAAATGCCATTTGACTCTGTATAAATGGTTTCTCAAATGTTTTGGCACATAAACACTGAAAATCAGAATTTGAGTTGAAATAACCCTTGGAAATTCCAGTCAATTTACCTGGTACTTATTTGTGTTTAATGGCTGTGTTTTGGAAAGAGAAAAGTGCACTGTGCTCACAGTTCATTTGTTCCTTCTCTAATGAGTTACTGTGTGAACAAAGGCTTTGGACTGTGACTTTGGTACAGTCTGCATTTACATTAATTTTCTTTTTAAGAAACTTATTTTCCTACCGGTGTGCACTTCCAGCACCTCTAAATCATTGGCTTAACGCTTGCTGCAGTGGTGGACTACCCTGTGTGTAACTCGGGAGGAGAAAAGAAAAGAGGGCTTTAAGCCATTTTTTATGGGACCTGAGCCAGGTCTGAGTGTGAACTACACCCAGTTCTGTCAACTACTTCTGCCTGTAGGCAGAGGCTGTCAGAGCTTTTCAGTGCTGCCCTTTTCTGTGCTGTTGTGCTCTAGATGTGATAACAGAGCAGTTATGCTGCTCCTGTACCTCTTCACTCTCACCTTATGCTGAGGTGATCTTTCCAGATGCTGGTTGGTTGGTTCGTGGTGTCTATGCACATGGACCAAGCAATATGCAAGAAACTGTGAGAATTAAAGCAGAACTGGAGGGAGAATCCTTTATACTGTAAAGATCCAAGCCCCAGCTCAGTCTCTTGTATTTACTGTAGTGGAACAAGGGCACACGGATGCTCAGTAGGCTTGAACTTTACCCAGCTGCTGTTTGGAGAAGAGGTGGGTATTCTTGCTTCTGTTTTCCATAAGCTTTTGAACTGACTTCCCTTGCAGTCTCAGGATTGTTCCTGTGGCCTTCCCTGCTGTTACCAAACTATGTGTTGACATCTCACAGGTGTAAAATCCTTGTGTGTGAATCATTTCCAGCCGGCTCCGTTCAGTATGAGGATGGATTTTTCTGTTCATAAATACAGTAGTTAATTGTTCATGATATAGAAAACCTGCTTCTGCATCTGCTCCTTTTGCTTTGGTGAGCACTGATACCTTTTAGCTTAGGGTAAAGCTTAGCAATTATCCTTGAATTACAGAGCATTATCTGAGCATTAGACAGTGTGCAGAATACTATTAAGCTGCTAAAATCCTGTCTGCTGTTTGGTGTATGTTTTTTTTAACATTTTCCAGCACCTGAAGCATGGGATTTCAGATGTGTTGTCCTCCTTCCTAAAAAGGAAGGGCATCCTTCAGGTGCATGGTTTGTAGCCCCTGTTTCTCCCCAGCTCTGCAAGTAGAGTGGGTGGTTTTATTGGGATGCTTGGATATTAGAACCAAGGTCCTCATGTGCCAGATGCTTCAGACTAAGGAAGAAGCGGTACCAGAGAGCTGATTTACCTTTTATTGCCTGTATGCCGATCTCATGCCTTCCAGCTTTACTCCCTTAAAATATTCCTGCAGTTGTTTTGCAAATTCTTGTTCAGTCACCCAGCAAAATACCTGGATGTCCCTGGCACAGTCTGCAGAGCCAGCAGCCTCCTCTGCAGGCAGGGCTGGTCTCTGTGTAACATGCTGTGGTGGAGGTGGCCTCGGGAGCTTTGTGGAGCACAAGTTCCACAGCACAAGGAAAGTGGGGGCCATGCCACGGAGGAGCTCCCAGCCCTGAGGTTTAGGTTGCTTGTCCCATTTGAACATGTGCAAGTGTTTCAATTCTCCTCCTGGCTCTGTTTTTTCTATTGGGCTTTTCCCCTGTTGGAGGTTGTGCATCCAGCCATTGTATTGCATAAGAAATCTCTGCCCCCTCCTATATGCTGTTTGTGCAGCTGCATGGTGAATGGGGTTGGCAGAAAAGTAGTCCAGTGGAATTAAAAAACAACCAGATAATTTTGAACCAGTTTGTAGCACAAGGGAAAGGAAAGTTAGGGGTAGGAATGAACTGGGAAGCTGCCACTGAGAAATGATTTGTCTGATTATTCCTATAGTATTTGTAGTAAAAGAGAATTTTTTACGTCATGCTTGCCTGAAAGGTAAATGCTCCTGTAAGAGGTGCCATGTTTTGTCTCCCTGCTTAGGCTGCACATCTGGTAGTACTTTAGATGGGAACAGATGGGGAAGCAAAGGGGGGGGGGGTGAGTACATGAATTCAGAACACATTAATCTTCCGCACCTAAAAAAGAAAGCTGAAAGGAAGGATAGTGCCTGGAATAAATTAAAGCATTGCCTTTTAATACAAACCCCTTTTTAATTGGACTTGAGGATTGAACGTGACTGATTTGCCTGTAAACATCAGGGTATGATATTAGCTAGTCACTTGAAAAGGTCTGTCTTGCAAAGAGAAATGTCCTTTTAAATTAATGGAGAGAACCCTGCGAGAGCTAAAGGTTTAAACGACAGGGCCGTGATGATACGGGGTGTTTAGTGAGAGGCTCTCTGGCTTGATTCTGTGCCCTTGAAGCAGTGTGAGGAGGAGAGGGCACGTGAGTGTGTAAAAGCTTAGAGCAGGCTGGTGCAAAGGGGACAAGAGGCACCGCAGCTGGTGCCCCAGCACTGTGGAGTTATTTCCCCGAGGTACCACCCAGCTTTTTGCTTGAAAATGCGTGGTTTCTTTTTTAATTAGTAATCCAGCTAAGTGAAAACATGCAGCAGAGCAAATGTGATACATATGCTCCAGTTGTGCTGGATGTCTTTAATGCATATGCTTATTTTTTCAGTCACCTTTTATTTATCTACATCATACCCATAGAAGTGGGGAGGCTGACACTTACGTTTACACATTTTGGAACCTTTTGCTTGCACGCTGTTCAGTTGAATGACGTGTATGGCAGAATCTGTTTAAAATTACACGTACCAGTTCTTCAATTTGGAATCTTTTGCTGTTTTGCTTCTGACACTTTCACTGTCAGAAAACTGCATACACTACCTGGCTTTATTTTGCTGTAGACAAGTGCAGAAGTTTTCTACCCTGTTTTGTCTGAACGTGGTGTTAAAGGCAGAAAGTGAAGCATATTTTTGAATCGCAGAATCCTTTTGCTGCGCTTGTGAGAGCGCAATCGAGGTTTTCAGAAGCTGTGTGTTCTGGGGTTTCTGTAATTGCACTGGGTTTGTGCCTGTTTCTGTAAGTGATAGGTGAGTGCACTTTGCAAATGAAGCTGGTTCTGTTTTTTGGGGAGTGCTGAGAAGATGAGTCCTTCTCGAGTCACCCTCTGGCCACAGCTGTACTTGCCACAAACACCACTGGTTGCAGCATCTTGGTTTGTGGCTATGGAAGGACCGTGGTGGCCGCGTCGTGACCTTACACGAGTCCTGCGTGCTGAGGAGCTTGGTGTCCAGCGCTGGCTCAGTTGTGCTAATAGATTTAGTTTGGGTAGATGCCACTAACAGCCTGGCTGCCATGTAAGCTGTCCCATGGATAATGATTTCTGCTTTGTTTCTTTATCTAGAAATTCCTAAAACTATATGCTGTGTATTATAGTAAATGAGTGGTAAATGATAGTGCCTCTGCCACTATGATTAGATATTTCCTGTTGAAACGAATGGAATTTGTTTTCCTGGAAACAAATATCAAGGAACATTAGTGAGTCTTTCCAAAGTTTAACAGTCTTCTCACCCTATGCAGATATTTCAAACCCTGTCTTCCAAGACAGGGAGAGGTTTTGCTTCTGCATTGATGTCACATGCTGGTACAGCGTTGGTTCTTTGCATTTGTCAGTCTAAACTGTTAAAGGAAGATTGCTGCTTTGCTCTTAGCAGATTTCCAAGATCAAGATACAGGAATTGATTATGACTATCATGCTGCTAGCTGAGTGCATTTTAATGTGGATTTTAAAGTTCTCCGGTCTTGAGATGCTGGTGAAAATATTTGCCAAGCTCCAGAACAGTCTGTTCTCAGGAAGACTCCTTGAAGATAATTTGGCAGACAAATCAAAGCTCGCAAGCTTGTTTTAAACTTCAGGAGCAGCATTTAGGAGTGCTGTTTGTGCCAGGAGATGTGAATAGTGCTGTCTGCACGCTGCCACTTGTGTCTTAGGTGGTTGTGTATTTTGATAGAGCAAGGGCTAATCATGCAATCAAGAGAGATGAAGAGGAGGCAATGTGAAGAAGGTACTGTGTAGAGATGCACAAGCGTGGTATTCTGTATTTTGCATTGTTCCTTACTGATCTTGTTGTGTCTTAGTATCTTGTAGAAAGCACAGATAGAGCTTTTTTTGTTTGCCATGTATGCTTTAATAACTGACAGTCTGCCTTTTGTTTTCCTTCCTTCTGTGGTACAGAAGAGACAAATGTAGAAGAGGGTGAACCTGTCAAAAAGAAGAAGAAGAAAAAGGAGAAGAAGAGGCAAGCAGACGCTGAAGATGAGGGAGCCCTGAATGAGGAAGCAGCCACCAGCCCTACGGTTGAGGTGAGACAACTGCACAGCTGCCTGAGCCTTCATGGGAACAGATTCTCTCCAAAACATTGAGTGGGGGGAGCATGTTCTTATCTGTATAACTCATGGTATGTGAAGGTTGTTGGACTCTTTAGCAACTTTGTTTCGTCATATCAATCACTGTAATGTTCGAGAAGACCGACATTACAAAATAAGGTCTGGGAAATTTGTGACTGTAACGTCTCCCAGCGCTGGGAATATTTCGTCTGCTTTCTGTCCGCTTCCAGCTTTGGTTTTCCCTCTTTCTACTACTTTTCTAGAAAACTGGATAGGGTCCTTTGGTGCTGAAGCACAAATCTCTAGTGTTTAGGACCGCTGTGGAGCAGAAGCTGAACTATGTGATGTCTTCTAGTATCAGCAGAGTGGATGCAGCCAAACAGAGCCAATTTTGAAATCCTGTTGTCATGTAATTGGGCTTTCATTTTCTCTGCTTGGGAAGCTCTGCTGAGCCACTGAGCTGCCAGCAGCGTGAGGGGCAGCACAGCCTCCCCTGCCCCGCTGGCCCCCATGCTGCAAAGCAGAGAGTGGCATCAGCGGTTGGGGAAGGGAGCATCTCTCGAGTTGTGCTTGGAGACTGGTGGCAGTTGTGGCGCTCCGACGCTGCCCGTGTTGCCTAGCTACGTGGTTTTGTGCCGTTACGGTTTGCTCATAGCAACGTTTGTTTCCAGAATGCAGAGAAAAAGAAGAAGAAAAAGAAGAAAGTGAAAGATGAGGATGAAGACTGAGGAGCTGAGGGAAACAGCCCCATGGACAGCTGCTTCAGAGTAGTGTTTTTTTTAAAGTAATTTCTATAACCTTTTGCTGAAAATTGTAAGTTTCCTATATTGGAAGAGGGCAAGGAGATGGATTTGACAGGTATCTTCTGCTCTGGAACGGAATATCGCAGTGTCTCTGCTATTTAAGAGGATTGCTGGTATTTTTTTTGCAGTTCCTTTTGTTAAGCTCACCGTAGATCCTCTTTTCATATGCAGTCTCCACTGATAAACAATAAAAACAGTTTTATGGACATTTTGTGCCTCTGTCTTATTTGTTGGCTTTCTAACCAGCATCAGAGTATTTCTAAGCCTGTTTAATGTTTTAAATGAATGATCATTAAAAGAAGCTTTTCTAAATGTGTAAATGCTCTGTTCTATAAAGAATTCAGAGCTTATCCTCAGTTCATTAAGATGAAAAATACTTATTTTGTGTTGCAGCCATCTCTTATCCTAGCTGTGGTGGCTCCTTCTGTTGTTGCAGTTAGTGATATTTCACTGTGCAGAGCTCTGGATCACCTGGGAATAGTGAGATTTTTTCCAGCTCATGCACATCTTGCAAGACAAGTAAGCTTAAATCTTTCAGCAGGCAGCAAAGGTGTTAAGATTTGTCATGAGACAGGCTTGGCTGTTAGTGCCTTTAGCACTTTATTGTGAATGTATTCTCCAGCACAAATCGCTACAGATATGAGTTCAGTTTTCTCTGAACTGTTGATGCAGTCGCTTTCTCCAAAGTCTCAGATAAATTATGTATATGCTGCTCAGGAACTGTCCTATATAATTTACCCCAATCAGAAAATTTGTGTGAACTTCAGTTGCTTAATAAGTAATCAGCAGAATCGAGATACAAAGAGGTTATTTTTGCATGGCCATGTCTTTCTCTGTGTGCTTGTTGCTTTGGTAATGAGGGACTGTGAATCTTGTGTCTTATATAGCACTTTTTAGTGGCTCATTACTTATAAACCAATGTCCATTCTAAACCCCAGGGCACTGTACTGCAGTTTAATCATGAAGAAATGTCCCTCTTTATGGTCCAATATTGTGTGTATTTCAATATTAGTGTAACCAGAACTTCTACTTTATTCTGTTTATAAATTTCTGAAATGCTTTAAGGTTGGTTGGTTGGTTTTTGTTTTTTTCCTTTCTTAGTGAAGTTGCTTTGGAGAAAATAGGACTAAGTGCTCCATGTGCGTGACCCAGAAATACTGTGTGGAGGAAAGGAAGTAAAAGTTTGAAGCTTTTCAGTCTTGCACAGATTATGCGTTATCTGCTACTACCTCTTGAGCAGGTATGGAAGTAAGTTCTGGTTCTGTATGGAAATAATTCTGGGTTCTGCCTTGAACTGCTAGACTCATCCTAGAAACGACGAGCTGCAGATCCCAAAGGGCAGCTGCTGAAACGGAGAAGGGTCTTCAACTTGAGTGCTGAATATGATGTGTGAGAGGAAACAGTGGCGATGCAGGCGGCAGTCACTGTAACCCGCGGTCACTGTACTTGATGCTGCTTATCAATTCTGGCAGGTAAGACTGTTGGACTTGCATATGGTTTTCCACATAGGTTTGTGGATTTGTTTAAAAATCTGCATCTCGGTGTTTAAATATATAGTTGGAAAAGAATATAGCCTCATTTGACAGTGGCACAGTGACTACCCAAAAAATAGGACAGACCATTAGTTAGGATGTAAGCTTTAACCTTTTTAAAACAGTGGGTTGTTTTGGGGATTATTTTATTTTTTATTCTAAGTCTTATCCAGCACCTCTCAAGCCCCATTGCAAAATTATTTCTTATGTACTGCCTGTGCCGGTCACTAAGTCCTTGGAGGGGAGACGTCCAAGCATCTTGCACAGGCTGTTGAGGGACTCAACCACTGTGTCAAGCTGCAGGGGAAGCCTCTGCAACACACTTGGTCTGCTCTTAACAGTTTAGCCCTTTGGTAGATATTGGGAGCTTTTACAGCCCAACTTAATTCTTGATCTGTAGCCAAAAAGTCATGTAGCTAGCCAAGGTGTGAAGGTTCTTCAAAGGCTTCCATCTGCTAGGTGGAACTAGGGATTTGGGGGACAACTTGGTGAATTTTTTTTTTTTTTCCCCACCCCTCAACAATAGATACTAGAAACCATAAGGAGCCATCAGATACACATCCCCATTTCATCTAATTAAGAGGTGTAGTGCTGTGTTAAAACAAATGGCTGCAAGGGTCCCATGCAGCTAGGACCTTGCCCAACTTTCCAAGGGAAGCAGAGGGAAAGGTGTTATCTACAACCCACTCAGTGCTGTTGAGTGTCAACATAAGCCACCATGGTGGTGGCTTTGGTACATGTCACCTCCTGTGCTAATCCCCTGTAGAAAATTCAGCTGGGCTTCCTCTCTGCAGGCCCTTGTGACAGAGACCTGCCCTTTAGCAGGGACAAATCCCCTTGCGTGGTTGTGAGAGCACAGGGCTCTTTGGCAGGGTGTCGGGCTGGAGGATGGTTGTGTTAACTGAACCTCAAGCCGTGCGGTGACAAACGGGACCTGAAGGAGGGCCCTTCCCCAGGGGGTTACACGCAGCTCCCCCAGGAAACTCGTCAACTGCCAAGTGCACACCTGAAGGCTGAAGACGAGGAGTTTGCTGCTTTTTCTTCTCTGTTAGAAGGCTCTTACTCGAATTAATGTATTTTCTAGTTTAAGAACTGTAGTCTCGTAGGAAAGCAGATGTTGTCTTTGCTGCTTTGTTATGAACCACAGAGCTCCAAATACAATGTGAGATAGATTGTTGTGAAGAGGGAGGAAGCCTGTTTGTGAAAGCAATGGCTGAGGTTATCTAAATGCAAAATGAAATCTCCCCTAATGGAGCTGTGGCCAAAGTCTTGTAGGGCAACCATGTGAAATCTCTTGCAGAAGAGGGAATTAAAACCAGCTGTTTCAGAATTCCTAACACTTCATTTTTGCACTGTATTAAAGAAAGGTTTATCTAAGTAATGAGCAAGAATCACTTTTAAAAATCAGCTTTTCAAACAGGCTTGGCGCGCAGGCGGTGGGGGAGAGCGCTGCGCTTGGAGCTCGCGCGTTCTCAGCGCTCCGCGTTAGACCAGAAAGCCGGCACAGAAGCGAAGCTGCCGTGGACGGGAGATGAACGTCTCGCCCTGACGCTGGAGGTAAAGGAGACGGGATTGCCAGTTGCCCCATCGGGTTATTGCGAGACGGGGGAGAAACAACGGGCAAGGGACCGACCACCCGTCGGGCACCGTGGTGAAGCTGCCCTGGAGCCCATGGTCTACCAGGAGCCTTTTGCGCTCTTAATTCCCATTGAACTTCCCCAAGTTGGGTGGTTTTTGTCATTTTTTGCTGTCTGCAGGAACGCTGCCTGTGCCAGCCCGGAGAGCCATGGGGCCCTCGGGGATATCGGGCTACCCTGGGGCCGAGGGACAGGGTTGGAAATCCCAGGCCTGTCCCTGCGGGCCCCGTGGTGCTGGTGCCTGCCCGTTCCCAGGCATCGCCGCCCTCCTGAGGTTATTTAAGGGTTTTCTGGTGTGTGTGTTGGCTGCTGCCCTGGCTCCCGCGTGTGACTCACCCTGCAGTAACTAAGGATCCCCGCGTGTCTCTGCCGGGCGCGCAGCACCCGTCAGCTTCGACCCGGCTGTTTCCAGCAGGAGCTTGGATTTTGACAGCTTGTCCAGCCCCAAAACAAGCTGGACAGAGCGAAGAGCAGAGCTGCCACCTTTGGCACATCAGGCCCTTGCTGTTTTGGGAAAAGAATGTTATTAATTAAAAAGCTTCGGGAGATGATCAAGACTATTTTTTTTCTCTCCCTTTTGGCTCATTCACTTGATTTGAGACGCGGCCTTTTATCTTTTTTCCTTAGTTTGTGGTTTAAGTGTTTTGGCCCTCAAAATAGCTCTGCTCTGCAGCCTTTGTGGGAAAGGGCCTCGTGCCTCTTTCCAGAAAAGAGGTTTTAAAGACCCCGGGGAAGAGAGATTGAGGAGCTTTCTTGCGTGTGCCTTGGAGCAGATATCCCCTGATAACTTAATGCTCCTGAAACTATTAAAACACAGATACAAATAGCACCAAAAATAATTAAAAGGAACTATTCCTTTTGCATGGCCACACCCTGCACACCAGGAAATACTTAATGGTATGCAAAAATTTGAGGGTGAGAGTGGTAGTTTCCTGAATGGAGCGGGCTGAAAGGCTCCTGCTATTTTTATGTTACGGTAGCCGGGTGAGCTCGGAGCTGCTACTGCGAAACCCTGTCCTCGGAGGCCTGGAGGAGCTCCACGGCTCTTGGGCTCTCCTGTAAGAACCTAAAAGCGCCTGGGGGTGACCATTGCAGTTAGTGGTGATTTCTCTGTTGGCTTTGAAGGGAGCTCGTGAACGGCCTCGCAGACAGTGCTCGTGGGCCAGTGCTCCCGACGACTCAGTCTGCAGCGAGCTGAGCGGCACGGTTGGGTTTTCAGTCAGCGACCAGCAATCTACGTTATCAGGTCGGTTGCCTTTTGTTTCCCTGGTCCAGCTAATGCATGTTATTGCTTCACTAAGCAAAGGGGCCAAAGACCTGCTCTGAGACTGCACGTTGTCAGACGCCACACCTGAACCCGCGCGGGCTCCACGCAGAGTCCTTTGTGTTAAATACTCCCTGACGTACCGAGGCTTGATGTATTTTGTTGTCGCCTCCAGCTCTTCTGAGTGAGAATTTCCTCCCAGGAACCTCTTTTTCCGCTTCCAGGCGGCGAGGAATGAAGCTGCGAAGTTCAGCTGCCTCTTGTAAAAGCTGAAGTGCTGCTTTAATTGCGTGAGTCTGCGGGCTGTCCAAAGGACTAAATGGAGGGAAATTCCCAATAAGGCATTGGAGCTGGCAACCCTGCTGCTGATGCTTGAGCAACTGCCATTTGCTGGGGCTGAAACTGTGTAAAAGAGCTTGAAGCGCCTTTCTAACCTCTAGAAGTTCCTGAACATGGCATAACAGAATCTGTGCTTATTATGTTTTGGTGATTTCCCAATCAAGTTTGCTCAATATGCAGCTAAAAACCCGTTTTCTTGTTTTTTTTTTTTTGTTTTCTGCTGTCAGCTGTTGCCCTCCGTGCCACCCTGACCTTCAGAAATGGCTGCAGTTGCCCAGCTGTGTTCCCGCTGCCCCGCTCCGATGAGCCCCATCAGCGTGGGAGCAGCGCGGTTTTCCTGGCGCCCGCGCCGCAAGTGCCACTTGGGGACCCACCCGGGAGGGAGGTCGGCACGTACGGCCACCCACACTAGCCCTTTCCACAAGGGAAATGCTTCAGAAACACCCTGCCAGCAAACTTGTTGAATCACCTAAGTGTGATGCCCCCAGGAAAAAGGCTAATTTGGTGATATTTTTTTTTTCCTACAGCTGCTTCTCCAAGGAGGGTGGTGAAATGTGACTTTTTGCTGGCTAATTTTTTCATCTGTGCCCTCTACCCAGCATAGGTAGGTTTGCTCCTCTTTCAAAGTCTCCAGGCAACAAAAGCCTCTTCATTGAAAGACGGGGCAATATGAGGCTTTAGCCCCAGAAATGCTGCACAAACCGATGGAGGGGGAAGAAACGTCGCTGTGTTCCCGCGCTGGCAGCGCCGCGGGCCACGTCGCGCCGGGAGGGAAGGCCAGGACAGCGGCGAGGGGAAGGGTTTGCGACAGCGCCGCAATCGGAGGCATCGTCTGGTGGTGTCTGCCCAGCGGCGCTGAACCGCGGGGCGGCACGGCCAGGAATCGCCGCCTTGCCCAGGTACCGGGGTGTTAGTCACGCCGGGCCCGCTGTGTTGCAAGCTGGATGGCGCAATCGGGCTGTTTCTTTGGTAACTCTGAGCCTTCCAGGACACGGTGGGAAAGGGTTTAATGCCTTGTGGGATATCCAAAGGAAGGACATCTGGAAGGGCAGCTTTAGAGACCTGGGGGTTGAGTTTGTATGTTGCAAAGAAGGAAAAATAAAAATTGGCTACAAGTTTTCTTTAGCGATCCGCCTTTGTTGATCACTTTAAATTGATAGTAAAGGGGTTTTTCCCTTTGCTGCTTTCCCAGGAATGCAGGCTCTGGAGAGCAGCAGCTCCGGCTGGCTTCTGGGGGGCTGGCGCCCTCCCGAAACCCCTGCAGAGGGATCCTGCCTGTGTCGGGATGGGCTGGTCAGAAACACCCGCGGCGGCCAGGAGGGCCTCCGAAGTGATGCCATCCGTGTCCCGCGCCGGCCCTCGGCAGGTCGGAGCAGCCTGTCCGCATGGGAAGCCCCGGCCCTAAATATCACTTATTTTGGCTCCTGAGCTGCAGGAAAAGGAACCGCCCGCACAGGAAAATCACAGCTCTCTCGCACGGCCAGCTTACGCAGAAATGGAATAGGTGGTAGAAAGCAGAAGTTTTGCTGTAAGCGCCTGCGTTGGTTGAAATGTTGAGTCTGGGGTGACACTCAGCCAGTGCAGGTGGCTCCGCAGCCGGGGAGGTGACAGGGGCCGACCTTACGGATGAGGCAGCGGGATGTGCAGCCCCCAGACGCGCGTGCACGAGACAGAAGGGGCTTTTGGCAATGGTTGTCCATCTCATGCAGCTGGTTTGCTTTTGCCAGCTGGCAGAAAAGGTCCTTCTACCTGAAACTATTTCCAGTTCTTTCTCCTTTGAGAAACTCCTAAGTGTTTGCATGACTTGGAGGAGCCTTTTGCAGTGGCTTGGGGAGCAGCATGTCCTAGCACATGTTTTATGGACAGGTTTTTGAGCACCTTGAATTCCCTTGATTTTCAAAGGGCTGTTGGAGCTGTTCATCTATTCAAGTAAGGGCATGTTTCCCGTTTAACCAAAAAAAAAAAACCATTTTTGTCATGGCATTTTGATACCCCTTCAGAAATGGTAGGTTGGCTGCCCATTACTAAGGGAAAGCCGAGTCTGGGAGCAGCAGCTGGGAACCCTGTAGCTGGGACGTTCAATGGCACGTGGAGAGTGGGGTAAAACTCACAGGGCAGGAGAGCTGCTTTAAGGACTGTGGGGGTTTTTTTTAAACTGCATTGGTGATACCAGCTAGTGATAGTTATTGCATTTCTTTATGGTAATACTCAAAATAAGGTCTGCCCTGGTTTCTAGGAGCAGCTGTGATGCACTTAAGTGGAAGGAAGCACAAAGGGTGCTGCATCTTGCTCAGTGCAGGGAGCGCCGAACGCTACGTATTTCCACTTCTGTCAAGCAGTCCCGAGTTCCTGCTTTCCTGAAGAGCAGCGCGTAACGGCAGCAGTACCTGGAGCTGCTGGGCGCACACTGGCTCCGTTGGCAGCACGGATGGAGGAACGAAGCTGTGAAGTTCAGCTCCATGCTGAGCTCAAATACGTGTGAGTATTTGTGGGATCAGCTGCGTTTAACTTTGGGACAGCAATTAATGCACCTCAGAGATGGCAGCTCTGCGACTTTGGCTTCTTTTGGCTGTGTTGTGTGTGAGGGCGATGCATTCGGCTGATGGGAGCCTGAGCGTTGCAGGGGCCTGATGACGCGTTTAACGGTGACAAGTTACGAGCGAAGGGCAAGACGCCCCTCCGCAGAGCGCGAAGGGGAGTGGGGGCGTGCGAGCAGCCGCCTGTTCCACCGCTCGCAGCGGCAGAAGCCGCCGCAGCAGATTGTACAGTAGCACCAGCTGCCCCTGAAGTTATTTGTGCGCGTTTGGCTCCGAGCGTCCCGCGCAGCTGGCGGGAGGTCACCGCCAGCACCGATAAGGGCTCGCCACGCGCCAAGAAGACGACGGGACAAGGTCAAAGGCTCCTCTGGTAGCGAGGGAGAGTGTGTTTAGCAAATGCCGCTATCTCCCGAGTTAGGGCAAGAGATTTCATCAACATGTCCTGCGGAGGAGGAGGAGGAGGAAGAGGCCTGGGCGCTGCGCGAGGGCCAGGGGAATCTGCTTTACAGCTGCTGGCTCCGCTGGAAGAAGCATGGGAATTGTCCACTTCCTTCCCAAACCGGAGTTATCTTGTGGGTCCCCCTGAGGAGCTGATCCATGCTGGAAGCCGAGAAACTGTTGAACTTTTCCTGCAGCCTCAGCGCGGGGTTGTCATCGGGGCCGGAGACGGGAGCCTGGTGCTGTTGGCAAAGCCCCTGCGAGCGCCTGAGCAGCCCTTGTCAGGAGCAAAGAACAAACTGAGGACAAAAAGGAGCATTTTGGTGTATGTGAGACCAGCTGGGCCCTCGTTTCACTTTTGTGAGCTGTTCCCAATCTGGGGGAAATGGTTACAAGTGTACAAAAGGGAAATGGCAGCGAATACCAGCGAGGAGAATACCCTGCTCAGGCCCTGAGTGCACAGAGCTCAGGGAGGGAGGACAGGAAAAAACAGTACATGAAAAATTAAAACCAATCAAAAGAGTTTTGTCACAAATTTTGGAGAAGAAAAAGAAAAAAAAAAAAAAGGTGAAATCCCCCTCACTCGGAAGGAAGACAAGGCGCCTTACAGGCTGTTTCTTCCTGGGAGACTGTCCTTCCTGCTTTGGATGAGCTTTCATCTGCACAGAAATTACAAGTGCTTTGCGATGAAAATCAAGGGCAATTTTTCCTTTAAAGTCTCTAGTGCTTGTCCCTCCCTGCTTATTTGTGTTACAGGCTTTAATTTTAAATCCCTAGCCAAGGTGGAGGTTTCCGGGAGCTGCCTGTGCTCCCGGAGCCCCGCGCGAGTCTCCGTCGGGCCCCTGGCTCGTGAGTGATCAGAACTTCGTAGCCCTGCGAAGCTTCAAACGACCCGAGAGAGCGCGGGGCGAGGGGAGGGAAGGTGCCGCCGGTGCTGTGTCCGTGGGCTGGGAAGGGCTTGCTCCTTCGCGAGGGATGTGTGGAAGGCAGGGAGGCTGCGCGGAGGCACCGACTCATTTTTTGGTCCACAGGAGCGTTCTCCACAGATAATAAGTTTCCAAAGCGCCAGGCAGCAGATGTCACGTTGCAGCAGTAGCCAGGCCGGGCACCTCCTGCTCGGGGCCCTGGCAGGTAATAGTTTAACTTCACCTCTCTGTGAAGGTGTCGGCCTCAGGCTGGGCAGGAATGGCTGCTTAGGAGCAGCAAGGCCTTGGAAAAGGCTTTGGAAAAGCCCTGCTGGCCTTGTCCTGGAGCGCCCTTCTTGCAGGGAGAAGAGGGTACGCGGCAGCTCTGACGGGCTGCAGCCTGCGCACCTTGAAGCGCCTCCGTTCCTGACCAAGTCGGAGGCTGGACCGAGTAAGTATGGGACATTCTGAACCAATAAATGCCCTGCAGCAAATCTCCTATTCCAGGCCAGCCTGAGCAAGCTGGGAGCTGTGCAGGGCCTTTTGCCTGGGATTTGGGAATTGCCGCCTGCCGGGAGGTGCTTCTCTGGGACACAGGAAAGTTGCTGTCACATCCACCCCCAGCTTGGAGATAAAAGTTTCTCCAGACTAGGCAGTGTTATCTCCAAAACAAGACAGCTACTGCCCCGACGTTGCTCCTAGTTTACTATCGCAGTGTGATATCACCTGCTATAACAGCTAAATAGGACTAGTAACCATTAACTGCCTCGCTGCTAATCTCTTTAGATGCAGAGCGTGCCCCAACTGTCACCAGAATCAACGTGCACGTTTACTGTGTGTTCATCCTGCAACACTCGGCTCCTTCCTCCTCCCCCCGAAGGCCCAGCCTGTCCCACGTCTCCTGGGGACACTGAGGCTCAAGCCTTTCCTGCGCTGCTGGGCGACTCCCTGCTCACCACGGGAAGACATCAAATCGGGAAGCGTGCGGACAGCATCAAGGGGAAGGAATTTAATATGAAAATAGATCTTCACAAGGGGCTGCCACAAAACCTGCATAATTCATTTTTGTAATAAATTAATTAGAAGTCTTGTTCTGAAAGCCAAATAGAGCTGCTGCAAAATTCCTAGCCCAATCAAGGACAACATCAAAGACTGCAGGAACTTTGTGACAGTACGGCTTGTTTCGCAAGAGATCACACAGCAGCAGGACAGAGTCAGAAAAATCCAGGTTTGAAAACACTGGTGAAGTCGTGCTCACAAATGTTGCCTTTTTTTGAAGGCTGGATAGTTGCTGCTCTTTTCTCTGCTTCAGAGACAAAAAAAAACCCCAAAGACATAATAGTCTTCAGACGGACTTTTATGAGTCTAAAGGCCAAAAGTAACGTCTGGTGCAGATTATCTGACTGGACTAAAGGGGATGTGAGTTCCCTCCGGGGCAGGGAATGCAGAGATGGGCTCTCCTTGGTGCTGCTTTTCCTTCCTCTGAAGGAGACTGGAAATTTTCTCCCACGAAGGATTTTTCCAAGTTTTTGGGCAGTCATTCCCCACCTCGGGTTGCAATGCTCCTGTCTCAGCTATGTCCCACTTTGGTGTCCCTCTCTGGGAGTTGGTTTTCTTGAGCCATGGAAAGGGGATGGAAACCCACCCTTGGTTCAGCCAAGGTGACAGTGATGGGCTGAAGAGCTGGGTGCCTTGCCCCATTGCTAAGAAAATCCATCCCTCCCCTTAGAGAAAGGTGTTTCTGGATCCAGATTGCTCCTAAAATCCCCCAGGCGTTTACTGCTCTTCCTTTAATCACGATGCTCCCGCTGCCACCCTCGCTTCTCCGAGGCTGCGGGGGAGTACTGGAGCCTTGGCACAACAGCCCGGGCTTGAGGCTGGTGGGAAAATCAATGTAAAAGAAGTCCTCAGCACCTCAATGGCAGCAGCGTGTGCGTGTGATTACTTGCTCAGCTCCGCTGGCTGCAGACGGTGCCGTCTCCTCCCTCCGTCCTGGCTGCGGTTCAGGATGCTAATAATAATCTGGAGAGCGATATAAGGCTCTCCTTCCGGAGATCTCCTCTCTGTCTGCATGGCTGCAGGAGCTGGATCAGGGGAGAGGATCTTGCTGACAGGTCCCTGATTTAGCAATACGCAATGAGCGTTTGCAACGGAGTCTGGCACCAAGTCCGTCATTTATGAAGATCACGGTTTGGAGGCCAAGATAGGAGCATTTATTTGTCGGAAAGTCTGCGAACATCTTGATTGTTGTTGTTGTAGCAAATGTTTATGCACCAGAGTCAACGCTACGGGGATGCTTTCTTTTTAAACAAACAAAAAAATCCCCTAAAAACAAAGCTCTGGGCGATGCTCTTATCTCCTCCCCAGCACTTACATCAGCCAAGCAAAATTTATGACTTATTTTAAACTGATTTGTTGACATCATGAAAAGCCCTGTCAAAAAAAGCACTTCTCTGAGTCCCAACAATAATGGTGTGAGGCATCAGCACTGAAATGCTCATGGATAACAGCGAACCTGTTCCAAGATATCCTTTAAGAGGTACCTGCAAACTGTGCTTTCTGAGAAGGGATAGGGCTAAAGTTATCGTCTGGTAGGTTGTTTTGGTTTTCTTGATGCATTGTTGATTTGATTTTCCCCTGATTTGAATATTCACTTGGAAGCATGAAAGTAAGATTTTCCATATGCTGGGTAATTAACAAAAATTAAATGTGTTGCTTAAAGGAGACACTGCTAACAAGGACATGTCTAATTACGTTCATGTACAAGCTTGAATTTGCAAGTGCTATCAATACGTCTGCACGTGCATCGGCACGACAGCAGCATGTATCTGAGCTGTGCATTCTTCCCAGCTCCAGCATCTCACCCACGTAGGGAGGTAGCGTAAATGGCCTCAGAGAACTGGACGTGGCCATGTCATTTAAAGCTCCCTTGCCCTCTCCTTGTCCCCACCTGCTTCCAGCATCAGGGATGACAGCTGTGACAGAATAAGGTTTTTTACCTATTTTTTTTCCAGTCTTTTCTTGACTAAGTTCAATGCTGCTCTTTCACAGGGCTAAGCTCTTCCTGGCAGACATACAGTGCTCCAGTGCAGTGTCTTAAAATCCTGCTAAGTTTGAGAAGGTTCTCTGCTTTCTTGTTGTGACCAACACCAAGGACATACGATGCCACAGCTCCTTAAGTTTTCCTTATCCTAAGTATTTCTCTGTGGGTCTCACTTGGCATTGCTGCGTATTAGATTAGTGAAGCACTAGCATACAATTGAAAAGGATAAAACAATACCAAAGAAAGAATGATAAACACGCCCTTGTCCAAGCAAATAACTATGTGAGTCTGAGAATGACAGTTTAGATCTCTGGTTTCCTCCCACCACCGTGGGAAAGGGAAGCTGCCTCTGTCCTTAGACAGCAGCGATTACTTCCTACATTTGTGTGGTGAAAGCCGAGGGTTGGCCCATCCTGGGCCCGGGGAACTGGGACTTCAGCTGTTCCACGGCTCCGACACTGAGCACGGCGCAGGCTGGTTTCAATATATGCCATAAACAACAAGAGTAACTTCCTTTTAACCATCTAAACAGCAAAAGCAGAGCACAATCTGCACTGTGAAGCCCTTGTTTTCTGTGAATGCAGCAGATCCAGCCTCCTTCATTGGTGGGTGCAGCTGGGCAGAAAACAGGTTGCATGGATAGGTGTCTTCACCAAACCAGAAGGCAAATGCTGGATTTGGGCTCCATAAAAACATGCTCATTGTTGGATTTCTTTTCTCGTTTAGAGGTAGATCTATTGCTGGTGGTTTGGTGCAGGTTCCTTCTTGACAGCTCCCACTGCACATATAAGAGGAAGGAAACTGTGGTTATCGTGGTTATAGTTCTGGAAAGTGGCAATACAAATTACAATCTGGCGTTATTCTGCATTTTATTGTCTCTCACGAATACCTACATTAAATCGGCATGGATTAGAAGTAAAAAAAAATAAGGTAACAAACTTGTAGAAGCCGCTTATAGCGGCCGCCCCACGGGCCCAGCTTTGCCACAAGGAACACTGAACTTTGCCGTCACCACAGCGAAGCTCCCGTTGGGCTTTTGGGGCTGTATTTAGCAATTCTGTTGATGAAGCAAGACCCGGGGCAGGCCCCAGTAACGGGACAGGCTCAGGAAGAGGAAAGGGGAGTTACTCAAAGGGCTCAGGAAGAGGAAAGAGGAGTTGCTCTTTTTTTTTTTTCCTACTGACATAAAAACAGCTGTCCGAGTGCCCCAGCACCCTGTCGCATAGCACTATTTCGCACTTGGAGGCGCCTAAGAGAATTCCGCGCTGCGCACCCCGCCGTTACCGAGGGGGCCCTAGCAGAGGGCACCCGGGGGCGCCGCTGCGGCCAGGCCGCGTTTTGGAGCCCTGATCCCCGCCAGGCCGAGCCCAAAGCCCCCCGCGCGGCGCGGCACAACATGGAGGCGCGGGCGGGGCCCGCTCTACCTGCGCGGAGGCCCCGCCTCGATGGTGGCGGCGCG
>VZSV01000046.1:4634928-4648483 GCA_013398735.1 Nothocercus julius
CTTTTTTTGCTAATTATTAGGGAATAGTAGCTTCTTGCATAAAATCTGGATTTTGATAGGTGTCCAGTAGCTCATATTAAAGTCACATATTTTTCATTGTAAAGAGAAATACTACATTTTTGTATCTTTTTTTTGTCTGCTTTTTTGCTGCTGCTGTTATTGGAGAGGCTACTTTTTACCGTTTTGCTCTTTCCTTCTCAGAAGACTTCGCATTCTTCTTTTCTAAACCTTTTGTTTAGAAATACGAGGCAGTTACCATCCGTTATGTGTTGGAGGGCTTGGATGCAGTAATCATGAAGGCCACTTGCTGAAGAGGTTGCCAGTGAATGATTGAACCCTTTCCCAGTATTGTTCGAGAATTTTGTTTGGGTGTTTGTGCGGACTTAATGTGAATGAAAATTATTTTTCTTCTCATGTAATCCTGTATCATTTACTTAGCTTCTGTGATATGCAGTGCTAAAGCACTTCTTTATAGACATCCAGGGCAGACAGCATTCCTTTGTCTGGTGTGTAAGTTATTTGGGGAAAACATGAAGTGGAAACTAAGACTGCTCTTTTATCCTTCTGTCTTTCTGTAAGTCTGTAGGTGTGTGGTTCAATTTCTGCTTTGCTGGAGACACGCTCGTTGCTAATGGCTTATTCTGCTGGCCATTTGCAACTGAAGTGTATTTTTCTGTTTGACATGGAAGCTTTTCCAGTAGCCTAGCTGGCGGGAACAGACGCTTGGCTCGGGAGGCAGCCTGGAGATGTGGCAGCGGAGCCCGTGCAGGTCTCTGGCACTCCAGTGGAGCTGCTCGCACTTCCCAAGCAAACGCTGGTATTCCTGGGCTGTGCTGTATGGTGTGGGCATATCCTGTGAGGAAATGGAAGCCGCAGTAATCGCATTGCTGAGGAGCTGGAATTTCAAGCCCTGAGCCATTACATAGGTGCATCCCTTCCAGCATGAGTTGTTTTACCCTCAAAAGAGCTGTGAGTAAAGGGCTGGCTAAGTGGCTTCTGTGTTTGGCTCCGGGGATGGAGGGCAAGCCCCTCTGCACCCTGGACAAGGAGAATTCTTCCCCCAGAATTATTCTTACGGTGAGCTTTGTACAAATGATGGCTTTATTGACACCTCTCTAGCATATATTACCTTTTCTAAAAAAATTGTTTATTTTTCTAATGTTTCTATGGACAATGTTGACTTGTACTCGAAGAATAAGCATTATTGCCTCTCCCACCTTTTTACATTTTTTAAGTAGTCTCAGCAATCCATATAGGGAGTATTGCTCTTTCATTGGCAGGTGCTACCAAATAATCGGGCAGGGCCTTCTGAACTGTTTTATTCCCAGCAGTGGGATGTACAATTTGCTGTTGCTGTGTAACGTAGCATGTTGGGTAGGGCAGCAGTTTCTGGGCAGCTTGCATGCAGGTTTTAAGTCATGGTTTGATTAAATCGGTTGGTTTCGTGGAGCTACTCACTCCTTTGATTTGAGTTTAAGACTAAGTGAATAATAGGAAAAATTCCTAAAATTTTGGTTTCTGAGGCTGCCCGCGTGACTCAAGGAGTCTGTTGAGTGTGGAGATGGGTGCCAGGATGAGCAGCAGCAGTGGAATCTGACAGGAGAGATCAGGCTCGATGTGTGAGCAGAAGGAGGAAAGATGGGCAGGGCAGGAGGGATTTGAGAGGATGAAGAATGAAATCTATTTTGCAATAGGCTGAGAACCAGGGTTTATTAGACAGCTAGACAGAGAAGATGACTTATGTCTGTCAGACTTGTTTGGAGAATGAATGTCCGCAGTCATGTGGTGGAACAGAGATCTGTGCTGGGGCTGAGAAAGAAGGCGCAGTTGTAGTCAGCGGTGTTCGAAATTTCTTCTCTCTGTCGTGAGCATTAATGAGAGATCTGGTCATTTAGGTAATAGCTTTCCCTTCTGCAGCACTCTCACAACGTCGGAGATTGCAAGGTTTGGGGAAGGTAATGGTGTTTTATTTCAAGCAGTTGGGTGGGAGGGTGTCAGTTTTATTGATAGCCTTGTTTTTCTATCAAAACACGTGTTGTGCTGTGAGCTGTAAAGGTGTCTTAGCATTCTTTGTAGCAGTACTTTGTATTTTCTCTTCTGTTTTTTATTTCTGTGCGAGAGGGAGGGAAAGATAGGAACTAGAGATACAGGAGACTCCCTTTTTATGTCGTTGCCATCTGTGAACCTGCCCGTTTCCATCAGTAACTTCTGAACCTGCTTGCCAATTTCAACCATATGTGAGAGATGTCTCAGAGAGATTAATTTGCTACTGCTTTCATGAAAATTAGTCATTGAATAGAGGAGAGAAATCTGAGGTAGAACTTTCTTAAAGGGCAACTCAGGCAGAACTCAGCCCACATAACTGTGTTTCCCCTAACCGTCTGCCTGGCCAGTGGGAACGTTGGCAGCCTCCTGGTACATACGCAGTTCTGGGTTGCATGTCTGGTCTCTTGCTCTCGTGAGATACCATGAGAGTGTTTTATGGTAAGCATTAACTTTCACACTTCAAGGGTAAGAGTTCTTCTGGAGTGACATGACTGAAACTATCGTCTTAAGTGATGGATGCTAACCGAACTCCTTAATTTAAACGTTGGAGAATGCAGCACTTAATTAATATTGAAGTACTGGCCACTGGCAGCATCATCTCCCAGGCTCACCATTCCTGGCATGAACTGAATTTGCCTCTGTGTGTGTAGCAAGGGTCAGGCTCCCGCGCTGCAAGGAGCCTTCGCACTGCTCACTGGCAATAACCGCTCTTTTGCCTTTGCCTCATTGCACATAGTGGGATTGACTTGGCTGTTGTTAAAAATATATCGTTCTATTTCTGCAGCCAAAGCTGCGTAGACAGACATACTTGAAACAAAAAAAAAAAAAAAGAAAAAGAAAAAAACACAACTTGCTGAAGGATGTTTCTCTGACATCGATTTTTCCAAGGGTTCAAGCTTATCCGCAGAACTTGGCTATTGTGGAATTTGTTAGACATGACAATCATATATCTAAGGAAAAATAATCATTTTATTGCTCATCCTATTTTCTACATTAATGATTTAATTAACTGATGGAACACTGGAAAGTTTAATCATTCACTGATACCATTTCACTTGTTCTAATGAGTTTTTGCTTTTATTAAAGTTGTTAAAGGTTTTGTTGTAGATAGTTTGTTACCAAGTTGACTTAATCCTTCTTTCTGGTAATAACCTTCAGAGAGAAATACCTGAAGCTTATGTAGAGCTTCTGTAGGAAAAGTAAAAATGATCCAGCTATATATTCTTTTTTTTGATAGGGTATCTAGATCTGTATATAAATATATTTTGTTTGTGCTCATGACTCTGCTAATTAAAAATGCCAGTTTTGGATGGTGATGTTTTTTAGATACCACCTACAAAAATATATATAGATATATAGAAAGTATTAGACATACTTCGTTCTGTGACTTTAGTTACTGTGGAATCTCCATATGTATGCAGAGTAGACACTTAAGTCAAGAATCTTTCTGTATTAACATAATATTTTAGCTGCAATCAGAGAAGAATAAAAGGAACCCTTCAGTGAAGCTTGTCAAGACTCTGTCGCAGTGTCCGTCTGTTACCTTTGCACATTTAAAGGTCTTTCTAGCTGTAATCGCTCAGGCCTGGGAAGCGGAGCTGGAGCAGCTGCCGTGTTGTAAATAGACATACACGCGCCAAGCCTGGCAACTGCAGCAGGAGACACCCTGTGTGCCACTGCGCACGCGCCTGGCTCGCAGGATTCGTGCATGATACTTTAGTAGGACTTTACTAAGATGTGGATAAACTTGTTCGGGCATCCGTGCTGTTCTTGCTGTGCTTAACAGGCTGGTCTGAAAGAGTCTGGGAATCTAAATGAGTGAGAGAGATGTGAGAGCAGTTTAATTCTCCCTAAATTAGGGTAAATTATTTCTAACGCTCACTACAGCAGTATTTGCATCTATATTGAAACTTTACAAAGATATCCAAATCTGAGATTCTATTATATATTTCATATATGAGTTGAAGACAGCTTCTATACATGTATGGATATCCTTGTGTGCTTGGTATGTTATTGTTTTAAGCATATCAATCTGCTTCACTGCTTATCAATAATACTTTAATATTCGCAAATTAAATGCTTGCCTGGTGTCCCTAATATCCGAAAAATCCTTATAAACAGATTGCTTTGTGACCAGTAAATTTTGCATTTGATGATTAAATCCCAATTTTACCGGGACATATTAAATGATATCTCTCTTAGTTATGCTAAGTCAAATCCAGCCTAATTATGTTTTAGTTAAATTTAGATTATAGTAATTAATGCTCTTGCAGCTGAACACAATTATTTGGCCATACTTGTTTAACATTGTTTTAGCTAATCATTTTAAATCTTACAGTAAATATTTTTTTCATGCATTTTTTTAATACAAAGTTAGAAAGATTTGATACGGTAAATAGGAAGACTTCGCTTTTATTGTTCCCTGTCAGAGAGCTGTATCACTAATGAAGCTGTCAGCAAATGTAGCTTTCCTTAAGTTAAAGAAGCAGAAAGATTGTGTGCAAGACAAGCCCCAATTACTATCTTACTGGTCTGTATGCAGACTATAGAGTGCTACCTAAAACTGCAGACATGTCTTTTGGGTACAAGAATATGCGGCTAGATATGACACAATAGAGTAAATGAATTTCACAAAAAAAGTAGGGGGCAGGAGATGGGAGATAAGGAAGAGTAAGGGTGCAATAATTGCATGGTGTAATAACTCAGGAATGTCTTGATGGTTTTGCTTTGAGGATGCAAGAATACTCTCTCTCCTTCCCCTTCTGTGTATAGAAGGATGGACTTTTAATATAAATGAGTGAGCAGAGTTAGTTATCCAGTCCAGGAGCGAGGAAGATGGGAAAGGTCAAAAAGCCCCGCAATTAACAAAGATTCCCATTGAAAATTAGGGAATCCTTGAAGAATGTGGACTGTATTGCGCACAGTGTCGGGCCTGTTACACTCTTCTTACTTCTCTGTGCGTCATCTTATGGAAAGAAGCATCTTCAGCAGAATGGGAGAGCTTTTGGAACAGCCACTAAATCCACAATATGCTCCCCAAAATCGTGTCTGAAATGCACTATGTGTAGCTGGTATCCATAAAATAGGAGGAATGGATTCTGGTTGAGCTGCTTGCAGTTCAGAGAAACTGATGGAAACTGAAAGTCTTAACTATTTTAAACCTTTTCATACATCAAATAATGAAAAACTATAGTGCAGAATTTATAGTATGAAGAACCTGAATAATCTACAGTGGTGCTAATTAGAAGAATTTGTTAAGAATCTCAATTCATTTTATGCTTGCGTTTGGGAATAAAGTAGCACCTATGCTTTAATGTTGCTTTTGTACTGTTAAGAGAGAGCTCATCTTTAGCGGTTTTAATGCCTTTGTAGTGTTTACTTGATTCTTTTCGGTCAGCTAAGATGTAGTTAAATTTGGAGTTTTCATTTTCAGAGACCAAAAACACCTAATTTTTAGGTTTGACATATATTCAACAATATTGTTATATATCAGTGCTATGTCTTTCTGCGATGCATTAAAGCATATACTCCAAAATAAAACCAACTGAAACACATCAATAACCTTTAGCTGTGCTTCCAGTTGAAATTAATCAGGATAACTCTAAATCATAGCATAGGATAAGAATTAATTAAACTTTTTGCTGTATCATCTGGTTTGTCTGCCAGGTCAGATTACTAAAGAGAAAATGCAAAATTTACATGAAAATTTAAATGATGTGTTGTAATGTGTTCTTCTGTGTTCTAATGATGCCAAGTAAGATCCTCTTAGCATTACTTTTTGACATACCTTTGTGTTCCTTCTCTAAGCTTAAAACCAACACCACTTTAGGACAGTACAATTCAGTACAGTTGCTTAATTTTCAGATGAGTATCTTACAAGATCCTGGTATAATTCTGTCACCTTTTTTTTGGTATTTTTGTCACCTTTTTTTTTTGTTATTCTTTTGTTCTGTGTACTTCATATGTTATACATATATTTATATGCACCTATATATATTAATTTATACCAGTTACCATTAGCATCATGTTAGTATATGTTTATACATATATTGGAGGTCACACGTGTTTTAATGTGTTTATTAGGCTATTTGTGTCTTGGTTATTTTGCTAAATGTGAGCGTCTGTTTTGGTGGTGGTGTGGGTTGTTTTTTAAGTCACTTTTTTTTTTAGTTGTTACGGTTCCTTCTAGGGTAGTTCTAATAAACATATAGTGAAATTACGTTTATGTTACTGATGTCTTTTCCCAGGTAATTCCAGCTAATATAATTTAGAATAATCAGGACATCTCACATATAAAATTATAATTTTGAGCTGAAATATATTATGTAAATACCAAATGAGTATGACTTAGGGAAAGGTGAATGGCATGGTGATAATTACATAAAGCAGACTTTTTCAGCACCTGTTTGGTAACTTGCTTCAGTTCTGTTGAGGCATAGAGTGAGGTAGAGAGGTAACTGCACCATCGAGCTTCAGCCTAGGTACATATACCAAAAGGGACAAATACCAATCTTTTTAAAAGTGACCTTGCACTTAGAGTGTGCTGGCATGGACTCACAGAGGAACAAGTTAAGATTTTGGTGGGATCACAAGCAATATTCTAACCAAAGTGAAAGGTCTTCGCTTGAAAGAATACTGTTTGGATTGCAGAATATTGGTTTCTTGTCATTTCTCAGAGGTGGTGGGTTTTGAAAGAAATGGTTTAATGAGTTGCTGTAGAATTAATTATATTTGACAGAAGGAAAAGGCTGATACCAAGCTGAGGTGGGCGGAAATTTGCAATATGCTTTTACAGCAAAAAGTATTAGAGGAAAGTATTAGGGACTCATTTCCTTCCTTTAATTGAAAATGAGTAGTAAAGGGGATATGTCATCCTGTAAGGCACATCGATATTACAAGGCAAAGCATAATGTAGCACTGAGCTAAGCCCGGTTTAATTAGTTCTGCTGGGGACTGATGAGGGGAAGAAGTAGGGGGATAATGGGGAAAACAGGGTGGGGGCTCCTCAACTTTAAAGTACTTTAAAGTTTATTGGGGATAGGAGGACAAGCGGCAGGTAGCAGGTGCCTGTGGTAGCACAGGATGAAAAGGCACAAATGGTGAGATTCATCTTGAGAGCTGGAGGATAGACATCAAGAATTCATGAACAAGGAGATGTCAAGAGTGGGAGCAGCTAGGATGGAAACTTAAATTTGCAGCTGCTTTGCATTAGTAGAACATATGTGTGCTCTTAACCTGTAGTAAGTGTCATGTAGTTCATATGCATGCTCACAGCGTCTTCCTATATGAAGTGGTTGCAGATTATTGAATGTATGTAAATTGTGCCCATACTTCACATTTTATCTTCTGTGGCTTCATGGACATCATACTTTCTCCACTGGGCAGTTCTTGTGCTTGAGGAGTGATGGAGATGATAATCCCTCTGCAGCCTAAGGTCCATCTGGTGCAGCACTTCAAAGGGAAGTGGTAAATTCTGTATTTAGCAGAGGACAAGCATAATTCTGTAGTTTGTTTTCACTAGCCAAAACAGAATTAGCTAAAAGCAATGCATTAAGAAGGAAAAAATCAATCAGGAAAAAAAATTAAAAATGACATTATTACAGTTATCTGTCTAACAATGGTTCAGGCTCTCAGTGCACAAGTATTGTGATGAAGTTTTTAACTGCAGGCTTATACATTCTTATGTCCTGCAGGATCTCTACTTTGCTAGAAAATGGATTAATTTTGGGTGCTTGCATAGAAATATGCTCTTGTAGTTGTATATCTTCCTGTTTATTCCCTTCTTCTCAGCTCTTATCTCCTACAGTTCTTAGGTTCTTCATTTGTGCTTCTTGTTATTCTCTCCTACATTTTCAGTGTTCCTCTTATTTCATTTATCATGAGAGTGCATTTATATTTAATCTTGCACATTGTTGTTTTATGCATTTCTTTGATTTAGTGAAAAGAAATTAATAGTATTATGTTACTAAAAAGAGATCTTTAAGTGCTCCAATCAACTGAGATCCATAAAGGAAGTGCAAAAGACTGAAATTTATTCCACCCTAAAGGAATGTTTAGCTTCCCTGACTCATTTGGTATGTTTTCTAAAAGAGGGGCTTTTTTCCTTCTTTTTTATTTTACACAACACAAACCCTGAGAATTTTAACTGTCTGATGACAGATCCCCCATGAATATATCATTTGTTCCAAGGGGAAGTGCAGTAGGATAATTTACTGAAAAGAAGGTAGATTAGAGGCAGTATAAGACAGTCATTGCCTACCTAAACATGGCTGTGTAGGATAGATGGCTGTGTAACTAAACTTGTTAAACATGTGTGACCTTGAGTAAGTCATTAAAAAAATATATTTCAGATTCTACCTAAATAACGATTTCAACAGAATCTTGTGAATCCTCTGCTTAGGTTTTGGGGGTTAGGTGTGTATTTCTGGTTAGGATAAAAATGCATGAAAGGGTGACTCTAATTCTTGGGCAATCTGTAGATTCCATGGCACTGATTCCTTAATTTTTCCATATAGTGCGTTTTATCAAATGTTCTTGAGGACTTTTGAAAAGCAAGATAACAGTATTCCACTCTAAATGTTAAAAAACAAAACAAAACAAAAAAAAAACACTAAATTTCTTTCCAATTTTGTCAACTAGTGAATGTGCTGGAGGTAGTAGTTTGAAAAGAACAACCTGCTGTTTTGGAGGTCCATATCTCGTCATTAGTGCAATGGGAGATTCAGATGACGGTGGATATCCTCCCTTGTAGATCTCCTTGAGTTCTTTAGGATTCTCATCTTTGTGTTGATGTTTGTAATGTTTGTATTGTGCCAGCTTGATGAGATCAGGTTTTGGATGTTAGCTGAGAACTGTGGGAGCCTTTGCCTGCTCTGCCCTTCCCATCTTTCCGGGTTTTATTCCCTAGATGTTTACAAACACGAGTACAAAGACCCTCCCCATTTCTAATGCCTCTGTTTGTGAGTGAAGAGGGAACCTAAGAGATTGTCTCTTCTGGCATTTACTCTTTTCTGTAGAGAAGTGCAGAAGGCATGTTTTAGCTTATGATAATAGACCTCTCAGCTTTAAAATAAACAGAGTTAAACTTGAGTTTACATATTTAGTAATGTTACTTTGAGAGAAGCTCTTAACCTCATCGTTCATGAGCCACCAAATATTTCTTTTGGTCATCAAGAACTGACAGATCATACGGTGACATCTATCTCTGTGGATTCCTATACTTGTGTTAAATTCTCTCAGATGGTCACCAAGGAGCAGTGCTTAAGTACCGTAAGTACAGTAAAAACTGTGTTTATGTGAGAGCTTCATGGCGTTTGCATTTACCAGTGGAGCACCAGCAGCTTAAATCTGTATCCCCTGACTTGCCTGCTCATTCACATTCATAGCCTCTGTAGGATTCAGGATTGCAGTTCCCATGGGCAGAGCAGTGGATACATTCAAACTTAGGTTTAGTTCTGCTGCATCAGGACAGACCTCAGTTTTGAGGCAATGCTTTGATTTTGCTCTGAACCTGTCACAGTAATGAAGACAGCACGTTTATTGCAAGCTTCAAACCCAGGTATTTGTTAAGGCTGAGGAAAAAGGAAGCTGTAGTTAATGTTGCCATGTAAGATGAAGAAAGGAAATGGGAGTCTCCCTCAAGTCCAGCCACTAAGCAATATAGTTAAAAATAGCTATTTTTCCCTCTAAACAATTGTCTAAGTTGCTGTATTGTTGTTTTCTTGAAAGTTGGATAGAAGTCTGCTCCCCTGGATTAGCTGTTCTGGTATGTCAGTTGTGTGTTGAAAATTGTACTCTGTGCACAAGTGATTGCAGAAATATTGACATTTAAAATGACAAAAAGTGTTGAGGCCTAACTGATTATAAGGAGGGAAAGCATCTCCTGTAGAGTACTTTTAACTGCCCTGAGAAAGGCTGGAAGAAGGATGGCAGGGAGATGAAGCACCTCACTGTTTGGTTCTTGGCATGCCAGCAGCAAACAGGAACAGATTCTGCTTTATGCCCATTGTGTTATCCCTGTCACCATTTGGGGTTTCTCATTGTGACCCTACACTGATGTTTTTGAGACACCCTGGAGTTGAAAGCTGGTTGTGAAAGCACTACAATCGTTAAATTGTTAAAAGTACAGTAATGCAAAAACTTGTGAAAATTAGTGAACTCCTAGAAGTGCCATTTTTATTTGAGGTTTTGTTTTCAGAAGTTTTATAAATGCTTTTCTTAATTTCTTAGAGCTGTTGAATACCCAATTTCAATTTTATACAAATACTTTGAAAGGAGAAAACAAATTTCACATAGCCTTTGGAGTGTTTTACCTTGCAAGAACTTCACGCTGCTGTGCTTGTCTTTAACTTCTGCTTAGTCAAACTGAAAATTTTATTATCACTCCTGACCTCTCAGTTTCTTCTGTTTGCTACCCCAAGCAGTCTGGAGATCTCAAATAGCTGTTGTTTTATGTAATCCACTTGTCCTCTTTGTTTGTCTGAATGAACTGGTCTTGTGAAGCTTTAATAAATAGCTGAACAAGTGCCCAAGTGGGTGTTTTTTGGTAGTGTGCACCGTTACCCAGCTGTGTGAGTATATTTAATTATTCAACAAAAATGTGATGCTTATTTGGTAGGCACATGGTAGATGTTCCTTCTTGTAGATGAAAGTGAAATTCTAATATCAAGCTGTATCTATTTCTAAATTAGCAACTGTGAGTGTCAGCATATTCTGACATGCTTTTACAAAATTTGTCTTGTAATCTACTTTCCTTCAATACTATTATTGCTTTTTTTATTGCAAATGCAAACAATAAAGTGTATGAACATAAATACACTGATAAAATTTCATTACCCTAATTTCCTTTTTCTATCTTCTGCATTTCCTTTGCATCTTTTCACTTTTTTCTCTCTGTCAAATGTGTTACAAGTGTCTATCCTGCCTGCGTAGGAGGGTGAAGAGGTAATTTGAACCACAGCTCTATCTAGTTACGTTGCTAGAGTTTTGATGTCTAATATGTATAATTACTGAGCCCTGCCTTTACTCTGGATTTTAAGAAGCTACTAAGCACAAAGGACACTTAAGCAAGCGTAGAAAATCTTAAGTTTTCTGTTGACCTTTTCTGAAGCTACTCTTTTCTCCCATCCCAAGTAATAAATTACTTAATGTATGGGACCATAGACCACCAAATACATGCTTCAGAACTTCTAAATACTGGTGTTCCAAATACTTAATGAAGAAAAAAATGTGAATTTAAGAGCTTACCAGAGTGNTCTACTTTGTTTTCTCTTTTTGTTTTTCCCTGTACGATGGCATTGCTGCTCTGCATTTTGGTTGTTCATTGCTCAAGATAAATCCTGGTAAGTCCTTAACTGAGGGTGGCAGTTAACTGATCTCGCTGTGTTTTTGCTTTTGGCAAAATATTGGCATGTACTAGGTATTTCTTCACTTTGTGTTCTCCAATTTGCCACGCTGGGATAAAGAATAGTATGTAATACTGTAATAAAGAAAATATTTAATATTGATATGATATAATAGTCACTTTCTCCTGGTGACTCTTAAACTGAGGATATCGGAGAATCAATAAAACTATTATATGGGCTTAGCAAATACTGCAAACTTCTCAGTATAGTCTGAATTTTAAGATATATACAAGGGGATGAAAGACGAGGGTAGTTGTGGTTGTTTCTTTCTTTTTACCTTGTAATCGACTCGATTTCCCTTTTCCTCCTGTTTGGAGTAGCTATTATTTTTGCTATTACGGGATTTTGTAAGTTCTGCTAAGGCTCAGCATGAGAGAGAGAGTGGGATGATTAGGTTCTTAAAATTAATGACTTTGGCATTAGGAGAGGAGGGTGCGTTTTAAGCCTTGGGCAGACAGAAGCTAGAGGAAATAGGATGTACTAGGAGCTTGTTGCTGAATTCTTGTATTAAAGTAACCAAGTTGTAAAATCCTTATACTCTTGCCATTTAAAAATCTTTAGGAATGGATATTGGATGCTGGACTATAGTGTTTTTTAATGCAACAGAAGCATGCTACCTAGATGCAGATTTTAATGTATTGCATTTTTAAAATATAGCAGGATTAAAAGCATCAAAACCTGTTTTGCCATAGAGATGAATAGTGAGTGAAAGTAAAAGATTGAATGCTAGGTGTTGGTCACAGATGGAAAAATAACTTTTTCTATTACTGCTCTCAGTTATTTTAATCATTTTCTGCTTGGAAACAAAACACTAGTGAGGTGGAAGAGTGCTGATAATGTGATGGAGGGTAAGCGGCTTTTTCCTTCTTAATTTCCTTCTGTGGCTGAAGGGCCGAAGCTGTGAGCAGCCGGGTAATCAAGACCTCTCAGAATATGAAAAAGAAAAATCAAATTTGATGTAATTCCTGGGAAGGTCTGGAGAAAGAGAGGGGGGAGAGAGAGAGAGGGGAGAGAGAGAGAGAGCTACTTAGTCTTTAATTTTCTGTGTAAATCTAAGTACTTTTGATGTTAGCCTGATACATGCAGATACATGACACAGTCTGTGCATAATTGCCTTCTCTGCCTTTCCACCTGCATGTTTTTCTCATAGCTTTTCCCGTGTATGTAGTTTTGCTTGATACTAAACACTGAAGAATCTGCAGAGAAATAATATATTAACTGCAAGTTTTCTGGTTCTTACTGTTTTTGTTTGTTGGTGCAATTCTTGTAAACTACTGCCAAATACAAATATAATCTAGTTGCTTAAGGAACTTAATGGCATTCTCTAAAAACAGATGTTTGAATCAGCAAAAACTCTCCTTAGTGAAATACTAGGGCTCCATGTGGTGCTTTCTCATGTAAAAGATTGAGCCTTGCCAGGCATGGACACTTGCTTTGACAACATGCCTGTAAATTATTTGTCATCTTTTAAACAAAATATTCCCTGCTGCTGCTGTCCCCTTGAGTGCTAAGGAATAATAGGATTCTTAGTCCTTATTGTTTTGATTGCTACATAGCAGTTGCTGAATATATCCCCATGAGATATGGCAGTGTTATCTGCTACTTTTGCTTACAAGGAGCAGAAGAAAGTGGCCTGCTTCAGTTTGCCTTGGCTTGTCTCTGGTGGCATAACGACTGACTGCCGTAAGGACCGACTGCAATCCCTCAGTCTCCACCTCTCGCTGAATGACTTCATCCCCTGGGACAAGAAGTTGTTTCGTTTTGGAAATTGTTGCTGGTCTTGTTGGGAGGTTGCTGGGTTCCATCAATTGGTGGTTGCAGTCTTGGAATCTCCGAAGTACATATAAGTTTGTAAAGACTTTGGCCCTTGCAAGGTTCCGCCTTCTTCTGTAATGCTGACTTATTTAAGAACATTTAATACTCGATCAATATATTTTGAATGAATTAAAGGAACATTTAGTAAAATTTAAAACAAACAAACAAAAAAAATACTTCAGAGATTTGGTTACAGAGTTCAGAATCTGCGAAGAGCTCTAAGATGAGGAAAAAATACTGTAAATCAGTTATCCAGGCTGCCTCACACCCTGGTAGGTTGGCAAGAGGTG
>VZSV01000046.1:4648698-4673817 GCA_013398735.1 Nothocercus julius
GTCACTATATGTTTTGATTCTAGCTGCTATTTTCCTGCTCGCTCTTACTGCAACAGTATTTTGGCTTCCAAAGCTCAACACTGTGACCAGAGTCATAGAATAACTGCCACATTTCTGGTTAGGCTCGTTAGAGGGTGAGCAAAAAAAAAAAAAAAAAATCATTTTTACAGCACAAAGAAATTGGAGGCATTTTCAATACCCGTCCCCTGAGCTGCTGCTTCTCCTTGATCTCTTCATTTGTTTCTGCCTCCTTGGCTTTTCTCGGAGCAGCGGTGTCCTGGCTGCCTTCTCCCCCAACCTGGCTTCAGGCCTCTCTCTGCTTTTTGCGTCTGAGCATTTGCAGTATTTTTGTCTCCTCCTATTCTGTGTGCTTCCTGAGCAAGGAGCCGGCCTGCTTGCTTTTAGTTCCAGTTTTACCAGACTCGGCGCTTGGCTGCAGCAGGAGGAACCGCAGCTCAGTTCACCTCAACTCGTCTATAAGCAGCTGAGCACCTTTTTTTTACCTGCCTGTGAAACTGGCATCTGTGAAATCGCATGTCCTAGGGAGGCTGTAGAGTATGTCCAGAATTGCTGCTCTGTGAAAAACAGCGCTTCCAAACTAGCTACCTCTTCTGCAGCTTTTTAGAGGCCTGTAGTTTTGGTACTTTGTCAAGAAAATGAGCAATCCTCCCTTCATTCCCCTTCCACTTCCCTAAAAGAAAAAAGAGCTGGCCACAAAGCACCCCAGAGGCACACCCTGGCCATGAGCCTGAGCCTCTGCCCCAGTGCTGCCAGGGCTAGAGCTCAGCAACCACACGCCCGAGGAAAGGGCTGGACGCTGCCCTCCGTGGGCTGCTTTTCTACTCTTGGACATGATAGAATCTGCTTTTCATTTCTACATAAAATGGCAGGAAGACACCTGCCATGCGAAATTTCTGTGCACACTGATAGTTTGGCAACTGTCTTAAGCAACTGAAAATAGAGTTCCTCTAAGATGTGTCAGAAGCCTTAATTAGAGGCAGAGTCCAGAGTTGGTTGTAATAAATATGTAATTATTCTCTTCCCTCTCAATTTAAATTAAAAGTTGGTAAATATAAATCACGTCAGGCCAACTGTCCCTTGATGCTGTCCTTAATTGACCAACACTGAGAAGATGGTTAACAGTGCAATTAGTTCAACTCATGTCCAAAAACTTGAATTTCAGGTTGTGTATACAAACATACTGAGCTGAACTAACGTGAAGGTAAACGAGAAGAGAAATATTTGTGGTGGTGGTCAGATTTTAAAAAGCAAATCCTGATAAAAATCCAAGAACAAATCAAACGTGTTAATGTAAATATTTCTAACCAATTTGAGCTCAATGTCATCGTGCCTTCCGCTGTGCTTTGCAGCTTTGATGAAAACTTCTCTCATGCTTCAATTTGTTTTGCAGTGTTGCAAATTGATTAAAAAAAATAAGAAGAAGAATAATAGAATACTCAGTAAAATAATTCCATGGGGGTGTTAGAGGGAAATGTGTAACTCCTGGCAAGGATTTTTAAAGAAGATAAGCCCCGACGTTATTTAAACGCAGTGAATTGACAGCACTGCACTTTTCCAGCTTCCTCCTGTTTCCCCAAGAAGCTGCTGGCTGGGGTGGCCTGTATTCCAGTTGGCTGAACGTGCTGTGCGCTCTGCCGCGTGCCCAGCGAGACTTGTGCTCAGATGAATGTTTTTAACGGGTTCATTCACAACTTGCGCGTTTTCCTGTAGCTCGTGAACTTTGCTTCAGAGCGGTGTGTGCTCCAGCTGTTGCAGCTGGACTTTCAAAGAACAAAACCTTACGTCCTTGTGGAGAGATTTCTGCACCAGTTCTCACGAAATGACACAAATTGTGTGTTCAACAAATAGCTATACATATGTAAGACAGTTTGAAGACCTTTGTCTTCACGTACTGCTGAGCCGGGCTGAGCAGTTGTCCCTCTTGGAGCCGTGTCCAGCTGCAGCACTTGCAGGGTTGCTCACCGAGGGTATTTGCCACCTTGCCTGCGATCACACTCTTGATCCCCTTCTTGGACAAAATGTGTATTTGGGGGTTTCTCCTGCGAGTTGAGGCTAGTTCTGCTGCCCCAGCACAGCGGCGTGATTTGGCACTGGAGGAGCTTCTGAGAAGCGGCCGTGGTGGCGCTCGGGTTTGCAATTCCAGCGTACTGCAATCCCAGTCACTTGCTAGGATGAAATCATAGAACTAGTTTAGTAAATTATTTACCGAGGTGGGACGAGATTGATGGCGGTGCCTGCATTGTGCGGTGAAAGCTCCCTGAAGCACCGAAACACTCGAGGGCTGAATTAGAGCGGAATTTAAATGAAGGCAGGATTTGTGGCAGCCAGCCAGGAGGGCACAGCGCGATTCCTCAGCGCGTTGCTGTGGCTCTTGAACCTCACAGAGCTTTCTGAGTTTGTTTGCAAGGTTACCCAAATGCACAGTTGTCCTAACATCTCTGTTAATATGTGGTACTGAGTTCGTGTTTATCCAGAGCTTGCAAGGGACTCACAGACCCTCCAGTATTCCGGAGCCGACGTCACCTTAGTCAAGCTCATTCGTGTTGGCCAAGCTTGGCCTGGGTGAAATGGCTGTTGGAAAAGCAAGCAAGCAAACTCCTCAAACCACTGTGCACACCCCATTACCTCCAGACACCCCTGAACCCTCAAAACGCTTCCCCCGCCCTGGCTTAGTTTGCCTGAGTCTAGCTGCTTTAGTAGGTGAAAAGTTCTGCCATGAGGCTGGGATGTGGACATATGGATTAGGAAGGTCCCTATTCTGGCCGTCACAAGGGCTGAACAGAATACAGGGCAGTGCTGGCCATCTGGCTTGGGTGGGAATAAGAGATGAAAAACCCCAGCAGAAACAAACTGCTGTATCTTAAGGGAATCTTCAGGGGAACTCGGGTTTTGCCTTGTCTCATAGGTGTATCCTGCCCTTCTTATTCACTTACCCCAAGCTTCAATTTATTATAAAGAATTTTCTTAAATATTCAGTTTCCCCAGCTTCAATTTATTATAAAATTTTTTTCCTTACTGTCTTTAGTACATGTCAGAAAAACTTTATAGAACTTTTTAGGTATAGGAGGCTTATCTTGAAGATGATTTAAATTATCTATTGAGCAGTTTTTATTTCCCTTATTTACATGTCTACTTTCACATGGAAAGTATTTCTGCCCCTAACCTGTTTAGGTGACTGTGTGTCTGGTACATTTACACAAGTTTTGTGAAGCTGCAAGAGTTATATTTTGAAAGTAGAACATAACAGTTTTCTTTCTAAAAAGGGCCCTGAAGCATGCATGCACATTCTTGTGGATCTCTCAGTATTCTTTGTGGAACTGATATCTTGCCTTTTTTTTTTTTTTTTTTTTTTTTTTTTTTTTTTTAACTTTGTCTTTTTTAGATTGTAGCTCTTTACTGTTTCTTCAAGATTCCTGAAGAGTCAGTCATTCCCTCTTCCTCCTGCCCCCCCTCCAAAAAAACAGGTTTTTGACTTATTTTTGACTTATCGTGACTCACGTTTTAGATGAGACGTTAATAGTCAAATAATTTTTGAACAATTCTGTATAATTTACCCTTCCATGAATGAACCACATTAAAAATATCAGTACATACAAATCATATTATTCTAAGTTTAAGACTCTTATCATGCAAGTTGAAGTTCTAGCTCATTAAGTACTTAATTATTTTACATGCATGGACATTTCTCATCATCTTCCCTAGCTTTGTCATTCTTAACAGTTGAAACTGAGCAGTCTCCATGGAATATTAACAGAGGAAGCCACTCGCATCTATGAAAGGGTATTTTAATATCCTTTCTGATGCAGATACTCATCTGGTGGGGCAAAAATCTCTGCATTTCCACAGCGGAAAAATGTAATCGGCTCTGTATTTCTGATGCTGTTGTAGCAGGCGGGGAAGAATGACAGAAGACTTGGAGATGGATATATGTTAGGCAGCTAACAACAAGCAAAAGTTAAATTTCATTAATTTGCAGCAGGATGGTGCTTTCCAGGATCATTGCTAGCGTTGTAGTTTGCGAGTGGGATACACTGTCAGCATTGCGATAATTTTAGTTTTAGTGGACACTTCATGTTTTGGTAGAGCAGATTCACTGTTACCTTGAAAATCAAGTAAACAACGGATTAAACTCCTTTTAGTTATGTAGGGGTGAACAACTGCTAGAGATGCTGTTATTGCCATGCCATAATGACTCTGTAGCTGGGGAGAAGACTGTAGTTTATTAATTTAAAATAATAACATACCACAAACATTGCACAAACCTTTGTGTACTATTTTCAGTGAATTTTATAAAATAATGCTGTTCCATTTACTCTCACGGTCCAATGTTCTTAGGGGTAGTTGTGGATAATGCCAGTATTTGCAATTGTTGTTTCTGCAGCTTTCACCTCATTTTTATATTTTTGCATTTCTTGGAAACAAAATTATGGCTCAGGAGTTTGTTAAAAGCATGCTCTGCACTGCTGTTTTTGTGCACTGCTCTGCATTTAACTCTCTCCCATAAACACCAAAAACTTGCTCTGAGATAAGTAATATTAGAGCTGGTGGTTAATTGCTGTTGCTTCTGAGACTTCAAAAAAATAGCATCTCTGCTCCTGGGAAGGGTCAGAGTTCACATCCTTGTTTTGGGGCACGTATCTGTGAGCTGGTGCAATGTTTCTGTGCCTTTGCTTGCACAGGGCTAGGATCTTGGTCATCTGCAAGTACTCAGTGCTTATCCTAAGGCTAAATGTGCCGCAGGCTGCAAGCAGCAATCCTGAAATAGCAACTGGTTGGCCCATTATACAGTCTATGTTGTTCTCTTTCAAAAGCTTGAATATATTATAGAAATGTACCTGCATTTAACCAGTAATGCATCTTGGTGGTGTGTTTGTGTTTTTTTTTTTTTTTTTTTTCCCCTGCAATTCAGAGTTGTCATATAAATAGGCTGCTCTGTAAGCAGAATTGGATTTTGCATGGGCTTGTTTTATAGGAAATATCTGGAAGTAATGGTAGCTCACATTTGGTCACTCAGGTGGCCTTGAAAGACAGGGAGAGGCAGAAGAAACAAAATTTAGCTCAGCCTGCTTGCTGTATTTACTCAGGAGCTTCAAGACTGCCAGATGGTAGCACAGTGTGTGTGCATGGACTTAGAGTATACGAGTGGCTAAGTTTCCTTGTACCACATAGCTGTATCCTGTCTTGAATATTTAAGGGCCCGAGACACTTCCTTTCACTCCAGAACAGGCTGTATTGCTTTCTTAATTTCTTGGACCAAAATTTCGTAGCCGTTTTCCCAAACTCGCGCAGTAAAACATGAATGCACCAAAATGATGGGCGCATTTATGACTATTTTTGAAGTGTGATCCTTCTGAATATGAGATGAACATTCGTAACAACATAGAATCTTCTAACTAAACACTTTTACATTAAAATCTAATGTGGAATTTTAAAGAATAATGTAGAACTTATATGAAGTGCAAAGTGGATTATGAGATATACATTGATATAATAAATGTTTAGTAATACAAAATCTGGGTGATTAACTTTAAGAAATCTTTAAGACTTGTCAAAAGAAAGTACATCAGTTGCTGTATATTTTACCTATGACAGCTAATCTTCACATTTGAATTTCCTTCATCTATAGAGGTAATCATATATCTTCCAAGGTGGAATATTTGCATTTTTTATATATATCTTTGTTTAACTATTTACATTAATTAGATTGAAAAGACATGTCGTGACTGATCAGACAACCTTTTTATCCTCCATCCTTGTAAGGGTTAATTTCCATAAATCTAGTTTAGTGTCCTTTTCTGGTATGAATGTAATATCTTGCTTAGTAATCTGTCTTTGTATATGGGCTTTGTTTTGAAACTCTCCCTCTTTGCAGTCCCTTTACCTTATCTTGGAGGAAGACTTGAGATGTTTGTGTTGGACGGCAGCACAAAGTTATCTTGAATTTCATGGATGTGGGTATGTAAGGAAGGGCAAGGCTGGTAACCCTACAGTGCTGGGAATCCCAAAGTCCACTGGTATTTGTCCAGATCATTGGGAATGAAGTTACTCAGGGTCAGTACAAAGAAAGAAGGAGAGAAAAAAGGTGGAGAGAAGACTTGGGGAGCCCCCAGACACCAGAGCGTAGCAGATGGAGTTGATTTTTTCCTAGGCTTGAGGTACAAAACACCCAACATTTCAGATTATTTATTTATTTCCTCTTCTCGCAGGGTGATTTTGTCCACAAATAAATATCCATGGCAGATTTTTCCACTTTTGAATTGGCTTTCAGGGGTTTCTAGTGGCTTGTCAGAGGTGAACATAAAGGGAAGAAATCAAATTGCTAGTAAATAATCCTGTTAAATTTTAATACAGAGTATATTTGGTATGTAATTTTTCTGGGACAGCTTCTGTCATTTTTAGATACTGAAATAATGATTTTTTTTTTTTCCTCTGTAGTTTATTTAAAAGGATTTTCAGAGAACCTCTTTGCATATTCTATCAAAATGTATGTGAATTGGCTTCCAACAAGTCCATTCACTGAGCTATCCAAAATGTGTGAAAACACTTCATAGGAATTGAGGCAAGTGAAGATTTTGTGTCCTGGAGCTATATCACTAATACAACAGATTTTTTCCACTTTTTTCATATCTATGTCTCTAAAGGGGAGATTTAGGATTTCTTCATCGCTTAGTCGACATACCTAGTAATGGGCTGCTCTAAGATAGATGGCACTGCCTTTTAAATCTACAGAGCCTGAAGAACAAAGTGCTTTGAAATTACTCTACGGAGGTTCACTTCTTCATACAAATCTGTACCAAAACTGCTTAAATGTTAAACTCATGTAAAACAAAAACACCTTGGTATTGATAATGCCTAAGGAAATTAAAGATGAGTAGATACAGCGATTTTTTTTTTTTTTTTTTTTTCTCTCCAGTGGACCTTGTTTTTCTTCTACAGAATGTCATTTGTTCCAGACAGGGGTGAGAGAGAGAAAAGAAAAAACTCAAGTTGCTGATTTGAAGAGCAATTTCTCCATTAAAATGTTTTTATTTTTAATTCTTGGAAGCGTGGCTGATCGCACAGTGAGATACCAAAACAACCAGCCAACCACTACTGTTTTTTACTTTTTTCCACCACAGCCCCTCCAGGGCTCCTGTTCAGTGTCTGGGGAGTCCAGTTCTTTATTTCAAATATCTGACCAGTGACTCCAAAGCACTGGTTACTTTACATTTTTGGGATTGTTACTGAACTGATTTCTTTCTGAGGGAAGAAATGAAATCCAGGGTGTCATTTTGTGACAATTAAATCTTAATATGAACAGCCTTTACAGCCCTTTTTCACTCCTGCGTTATGCCCTGCTAGTCCCTCGCTCTTGCCTAGTCCTGCTTTCTTGTGCTCGCTGTGCAGTGAGACTGCTGAAAACTCATGTACCTGTTCTGTCCCCATTAGTTTTTCATCAGACTCTCTCTCTGCAGTAGAAAAAGCAAAATAGTGGCAAGTCCCACTTTGGATTGGGTTAAGAGGCAGTGTAATGGCCCCAAGAGGCTTATTTCTGGATTATTGAGTAACAGAGTTGGCTAGAGTTATTAGAGCGCAAGAGACTAAGTAGTCCACAACTGATACGGAGCCAATATCAAATTCAGATGCTATATTCTATAGAATTCTATATTCTATACTGATACAGAACTGGTGCTGAATATTAAACGATCAAAGGCTGCCTTCCCTCTTCTAAAAGCGTGGTTTAGGGGTTGATCTGGGGAGCTTCTTGTCTTACGAGAGAGAAACTTCCTTCGCTTTCCCACTGGTAGTTCCCTTGATTTATAGGAAGAGGGGGATCATTTAGGACTTCACTGCTGTGTACTCTACGGTGAGCTGCGGGGTAGACCCTTTCCACAGGAAAAAAGTGAATCAAATAGATTTGAACTGGTCGTGTATGATACGCTGACTTTAATTACCATCTTTGGAACTTCTGCAGTGATTTTTTTTACTCTGTTTTTGTCACAGGGTGAATAGCCAAGTGCTGGGAATGCATAAGAGGGGTCTTGGTTTTCTTTTGTTTTATTTTAAAGGGCCCATTTCTAGCGTGGCAGCATTGCTGCCCAGCCCTTGGCTTTTGTTTCTCCTTGGCCTCCCTAGAATGCTTAAACATGCTAATCCCTGGCAGCAGGGGGTAAGGGCTTTATAAACTTGGTGTTTTTGTGAGCCTTTGGTTACTTAAGATAATAAAAATGTAAATATGAAGATATGTAAATGATGTGTGTAACTCTTTACTAAGTAGTAAAGACGTTATAGATCGCTTTTAATAAATGTTCGGAATAAAGTGTCCGAGGTAGTAAGAGTTGCAGGATATTTTTAAACAGCCACTTTGCAGAACTGGGGAAATGTTCCTGGCCCTAATGCTCCGTCAATAATGGATTTATAATTTTTACGATTTCTTACTGAAAACACTTGTGTGTGTTGCTTGTGAGCACTTTTCTTAATCTTTCTTCTCATCTGTTGCTCCTTTTTGGATTATTTGAAAATGACAGCTTTCGTATGGACACAGGCTGTTGCTATATAGTTTTGCCCTGCGTATGAATAAGCTGTAGACATATATAGAGAAGAACCCATATCTTAAGAATCTGAGGTTTTTATCAAATTCACTTGCGTTTGTGAAAAATATAAGAGACTGACTGATTTCTCACTAGAGAACTCCATAATCTTTGATATAAGTAAGCCAGAGTATTGACTTTATCACTGTGTATTGACCTTCTACTGCAATCTTACTGAATTATAAATACAGGTCAAATCTGAAGTCCTTGGGGCTCACAAAACAGTAAATTGAAGGATCCTGAATATTAAGCACAAAGTTAAGGATATGCTTATTTTCTGCTGAATATTGACCTTGCGTCTTAAAAAAAGCAAGAAATTCATGTTAATAATAACTGACTTGCATCTGTAAAAGGTCAGATTTTTTTCTTGGCATTTAATTGCTTTTGTGTAAAGCAGTGCTTTGTAACAGACTTATATGCAGTTGGATTTTTTTTTTTTTTTAATGTAACCTAGTATACAAGTGTCTCCGGTGCTGAATTGCTGACATTTTAAACAGGAGCCTACACACCCGAAGGCTCTAATTGCCTTTTCTAAGCCTAGGAAAAAGGTAAATCCCTTCAAGACTGAAGGAGGTCATTGCTAGGAAGGTGGAATTTTATTGTTTTTAGTGAAAGCAATGTTATGCCATTTCCTTCCTGAAGAGAAAATTGATTAATTACATTAAAAGCCATTGAACTGCATTTCAAATTTTAACTTAGCATCCGTTTTTTTTTTTTTTTACATTTTGGTTGAATAAAGACCATTGATGCTTTACTATGAAAGCTGTGATTTAATACAAGTACAGGTCGGGGGATTCTTTTATTTAGAGGATTGATATACACGTGAAGGATAGAATAGATTGATGAAAAGCAGAAATACACAGTACATGTATGTGAGGTCCCCTCTCCTGCAGCCCCTTCGCTGCTGATCTGCTTCATTCCCTGCTGTGAGCTTTTTGCTGCCTTTTTGCTCAGCCCTTCCAGTCTGCCTGCACCAGAGTCGCGAAAGGAGAAGCTCCTTGGCCACTGCCTCTCTCAAAATCTAGTAAATACTCAGCCGTGTGCTTATGCAGTGATGTTCGATAGCCCCACTGTCACCAAGGCAGCTTGAAATGAAACCCTGACTAAAAGTTTAGTCCACTTTGGTGAGGAAATGGTAAAGAGAATAGCAGGTTTTTCATGATAGCCTGCTGAATTACAAGTTGCTGAATGCTAAGGAGGGTGAGTGTTGGTCTCCACCTTGCTCTTAATTATGCAGAACTGCTCTCTTAAGGTCTTTACATATAGGATCTTAATTTTGCGTCTCACCGGTGTTGATTTTTGTATGTTTTGTAGTCTGAAACCAACTATGGGCACTGCTGATGTGAATCCAGGATGTTAACTTGAGTGAAAATGAGTTGCATCTTAAAATAAAAATCAATATTCAGGTGTAAATGTGGTGTTACATTTTACTGATGGCAGTGTTATGAATAATTTGTGATTAATATAGAATCAGGATTGTCACAGCAGCGATCATCTAGACAGCGCTTGACCAGCTTTGGGAGAACTGGAGTTTAGATCTGCCTCTGTGGGCCGTATTCTCCTGTGACCCCCGTGCCACAAAGTGCCTCTCCTTAGAAGCAAAATCTTCTTGCTAAACCTCGGTGAGAGGTTCTTGCAGTGAGAGGCTCTCTCTTGCCAGTATGGAGTCATTAGATATCACCTAGAGCATTTATTCTGCCTCCACTTGGTGCTTGTTCTAGCTTACCCCCATGTATATTTTTTTTTAAGGCACAGTCTCCTCTTGTATTTCTACAAGAACAACTTGCCTCTGGATCAGCTTTAAGTCCTGCACGATGAAGCAGAAAGCTTCTCCCTTACCTTTGGGAAGAGCTTGCCGTGTTTGGACACAGCCTGTCTGGGTGGAGAGAGCAAATACACCTTGACAGCAGTAGCAGGTCCTAACGCAGGACTTGCTTAGGGTGTTCATTAGATATTGCTAGCAAAGCACAGCCGTGCCTTTCAGGGTCAGCTTTGAGCAGTAGATGCCTTTGCAGTTGTGTGTGTCAAACAGAAGACTTGGGTCAAGAGCTGCTCTCCGAAGATGTTTCATGAACCCATGTGTTTGAGTGACTCTTTGGAAAGGAAATGTTTTAGGCCTTGTTAGCAGGGAGTTGGATTATATCCTGTGATATGATAGCGAGTCAAAACCAATTAAGTTACAGTTTTAATAGAGTTTGAAATTGCTGTGGAGAAAAGTCATATTTATTTCTAAATAAATAAACCCATGACCCAACCAGGAAAAAGTCCTCAATAACTAGATAAGAAAAAGCACTTTTTGTGCACAGTCCACTGTATTCCGGTTGCTGTTTTTTGTACTTGATGCTCTGTGCTGGTATAACTGGAATCTAGTAAATTGTGGTTGTTTTTTTTAAAGAAGCTTATAGTCATTTGTAAGAGGACGCTGTCTAAAAATGAGTATGAAGAATGGATGCTGACTATAATTAAAAGCTGTGGAAGTACATGTTGATATTACAGTCTCAAGCAAGGTATGTTGAGTACAGCACTGAAGTAATTGCAATGTTTTATTAGCTGAGAACATGGGCACTCGTTGAAAGGAAGAGCCTCCCTCTGGTTGAATTCTTTATGCTTTAGCAATTTGCCCAATCCGTGGCAGTAGGAACATAAATTAGAACTCTTAAACTGTTCCTGATTTTTATTTTGCGTGATAATTTAAAGAGTTAAGAGAGAAGGGATCTCTTGTACATGGGATGTTGATATTGTGTGTGTTCTGTTGATCTGCACAGTGCTGTATGTTAACTGTTAGTTGTTACATATCAGTGGTAGCTTTGTGGGGAGGAAAGGAGGTGCAATGACCCTGGATTAATTAGGAAAAGTGTGGGATAAGCGATATTCTCACTGCGTGCTTGCGTGCAGCCTTGTGGGCGGTGAGCGCGGAGGCAGCGCGCGGCGCTGGCGGCTCCGCAGAGCAGCCTGGCTGCAGGCCAGGCATTCAGGCCGCGGAGCGCCCGGCAAAGAGCATCAGGAAGGGAGGGGAAGAAAGAAGAGGTGCTTTCACCCCTAAGCTGCCGCCTTGCATTGTGCTGAGCAGGTCAGCCAGCCTGGGGAAATGAACTTGGGCTTTAACGTCTTCAAGCTGTTGCGAAGCTCAGTGTGTTCCCGCCTGTCCCTCTCCATTTCCTCCCGCCTGTGTGAGACCCAGTAAGGGACATCAGGAGTCCTTTGTGTGCTTAGTAAAGGTGACTTCTCTCTTGCTCTGTTCTGAACTACGATCCCTTAAAGATTCAGTCATCACTACCGTAGCAGAACAGGATTTTAGCTGTTGTGAGGCCTCTACTCGTTGTGGTTTTGGTTTGTAGCAAACTGTACATTCTTCATAGAAGTATTTCTGTTCATTCGTGTTCCTAAACTGTAAACATCATTGGTGAAATCATAATTTATATAGAGCACAAAGGCATTTTTTTTCTCTAAGAAAAATAGATTCTATCCATCAGTCACAATAATGGGGGGAAAAAAAATAATTTCTGTGACTTAACTTTTCTGAAATACTCAGTAGCTGAAGCAACTGTATCTTAGCAATGTGAAAGGAAAGTTTTCTCGAACGCAGTTCTGCTAGGCGTAACAAAAAATCAACTTAGTTGTTACTTTTTTTCCTTGGCATTTAAACTGTGGTTATGATCTGAATAAGAGAGCAGATTTTTAAAAAACACTGTAGCTCTGAGCACTATTAAAATAAAAATAAAACAAAGCCAAAGACTTTTCATTTAAGAGTGATCGTGCTGAATGTTTTGGGCAGCTCAGATATCAAATTCCGCCCTGTAAAATTGTGCAAAAAAGTCCCAGGATGATTTAGTGTTCTTAGCAGCCTTACAGTTATAATGCGGAGTTGATTTTATTGACCAGATTGCGTGAGTGTTTAACTTGGATATATCTGTTTTTGTCTGTTCTTTCTCTTGTCTTTTTTACCCAGAGGTGCCCCAAATCTTGCGATGGGGAGGGGGAAAAGAAAGATGTAAAAATAGTTACAGCGCGCTGCAGCCTGCTCTGTCAGCTCTGAGAGCTGCTGTTTGTTCGTGTTAGCTGACTTGTTTTGCAAAATTGCCAGTACGGATCTTTTCCAGACTTTATTTTTTTGTGAGAAATGACACTCTGCTTGTCAGTTTGGTAGTTTATCTAGGAAAATTATGGCTTTCTTAGCACATCTAGAGGGGGGAGTCATCATCTTGGTGAAAAAGTGACTTTGTTGCTTGACTGTGTATTCGACCAGATTTGCAGAGCTGTTTTTGATTTTAAGAGCAGAACTTTGTAATGAGCCCTCAGTATATTCCTCAAAATAGCAAGTTGCCCCTCAAACTTCCCTGGCACCTAGAATGGTGCAGTCGGCTGTTTTCAACCCGCAAGTGTCTTTTTGTCTAGTAAAGAACATACTTTCAAACTATTGATTATTGTTTTTCAGATACTGGGCTTATTAAAACTTACAGAATTGCTACAGAATGAGATGAACTGCAGGGAAGGCTGCTGCCCGCTGGTAAAACACTGCAGTTTGTACAGCTTCCCATCACTGAACAGCTTTGTGCTGCTTTCTGTAAAGAGCCATTCCTGTCTAGCCTGAAAACACATCCTTAGTCAGCTGAGTGGGATAGGAAGAAGCAACCAACCCTGTGCTGTGTTAAATGGAGGGGGAGCAGAATTGAGAACTGCACTGATAGAAAAAGTGTCGAGAGACAAAATATCTCGAAGGCACATAAGACATTACAAAAATATTTTTGTTGACTTTTTAAACACTTGAAAATGTCAGGCATCTTTCACATTTATCTCAAAATACTTGCTTTGATATATGAGAAGGTTGTGGCCTTCCTTGACGTGCTCTAAATCATGCTGCAAGTCTTCAGAGTCATTTTTTGTTACCTGGGAACTCTGCAGCCATAGGCTTCTGCATGCCATCCTTACACCTGAAAGTAGCTGAAATAGAAGTAATTTTATTAATATTTTCTTCTTTTCACCAAATTATTCGCAACTAGGGAATGATTTCCTTGAACTTGTTTAGATCTACTAAGAAAAATGAGTCTTAAAGGTTCTGAATAATTATGGTCTGAATCATTTCTGTTTAGCCAGGCAAGTCTCTGTAACATTTTTCTGTGTCTTGATTGCATGCCAGAAATGTGTAATCAAATTTACATGTCTGGATTTGCAATTGGTAACAAAACTCTCCTGTACATCATCTAAAAATAATTTTTATTTAGAAACTCATTTTAAGAATTTAGATAGCAATTTAAGAAGTGTTTCTGTTTGCTGTCTGTGTTGATCCTAGTCTCTTGTAATTACTAACTGCAGTAGATCTTGATACTGCTTGAGCTTCATTTCAAACCTGTGCTTCATATCATAGGACATCTCCTCGAATTTCCAGACTCTCTCTCATATATATAATTTAAAAATGAGAAATTATTATCCAAGAAGAATTATTTCTGTAATTTTAGGCGTTTGCTTGTTAACTGAGAACAACATTTTAAACCTTTTCACTGCAGTTTTTCAATAGGGACAGTCAGATTTTTTTTTTTTTTTGAGAATACACGCTGTCCCCATTTTTGCTGTTCCTGAATTATTTCTATAGACTTGCAAAGAAAGTCCAAATATTTAGGGTCAGCTAAAATAAACAGGCATATTTATTATATTGAATAGAACCATCCCTGAGCTGGGAGTCAGCTGTAACAGAAACTTGTGATAATAGCTAGAGAAGATATTTATTGATGTATTAGCAGATAAGCTTCTTTTCATTTACATGAAATAAAGTCGGAAGGAGTAAATCGCCAGGGCACAACCATACTCATAATGCAGAATTATTTGAAAACCAAAGCTTGCAAGAATCCTATAGTTGTTGGTGTCTGTGTCTGCACAGGTGAGTATATCCTAGGCAGTGCGGTCTTTGCAAGAGCAAATGCTGCCCCAGCTGTCCCCGTGAGCGGCGGGAAGCGGCGTTTCCCTCCCTCTGGAACCCAAACGTTGCACTGACAGCTCTTTGAGAGCTGCAGTTGCTATAGTGATGCTTGCGGGGATGTTTTTCAGTACTGATCTTCTTTGAACACATGTACAAAGTAAAGCCTAAGAAAATAAAAATTGACAGCCTCAGACTCACAGTGTTAAACTGGGGCTTGCGTGGAATCTTTTTGATCAGTCAGTTTATGCATAGCAGGAAAACAGTATAAAATGAAAGGAATGTGCTATTCTCCCCTGTTGTAAAGGACAGAACAGGTTTCTAATTCTAAAATTCAGTTCTATCCGTTCTGGTGAACCTCTGCTCATCCTGCTCCCAGGAATATCTATGTTTTTAATAGAAGTCTGTATTCTCTTAAAATGCAGCCTGCGCGGGGTCGGATTAGCACATACTTCAGCAGAAGGGGATGGGGGGAAGGGGTGTAGATCCCATAGGATTCAAACGCTTGTAATGCTGTATAAACAGCCACTGCTGTGAGGAGCTTATGTCTGATTTTAGATTATAACACAGCAAGACAGTTAGTGTCCTACTTCTTCCATTGCCTTTGCTCTTCCTTTTCAAAGTAATTATTCAGGTTCGTGCTGTTTGTTGCTATGCGGGCAGCCTTGGGATTTTGCACTAGCTAAAAGGAGAGAACTTGTTTTATTTGATTGCGGACATGTGGTAGAAATGAATTTCAGCACAAGTTTGGATGAAGAGGATGGAGGGACTCCATGGCCTGGCAGTTCATGAGAGGACGATGCTGTATGTATAGAGAAACCGTAGGAAAGGTGTCCTGGCACTTAAGGGAGAAACTGACAGCTACTGTCAAACAAAGTGGGTGGAGCAGGCAAAAAAACGATGAACAGAAGGAAGAAAATCAGTGAGTTACATAGGACTTTGAAAGGAAAAACAGGAAGTTAATGAAATTAAGCGTTGGAAAACTTCATCTGTCCAGGAAGACAGTGATGGGTGACACACCTTGAGTGGCCAAGAAGCTGTTAAATGGATATTGAGTCAGTGAAAGGGGCCGTGGTTATACGGATAGAAACTGTTGGTTTGGTTGTTGGGCAGAAGTGCTGTGGAGGAGGGATTGGCAAGGCAGAGAGAGCCCTGCTGCGGCAGGCCGAGAAGGGAACAGAGAAGGGACCGCGACCCTGCGAAAACGCTGATGCTTTCGTCACATTAAATGTTATGGGCCAGATTCTACCCTCACCATCTCCATGGCTTTTTAAGTTAAAATACTGATCTTCTAACATTACTATTTTCTGAGTAAATTCTGTTTAGTGTATTCGAAAGTTGCTGCATTTGACTGTACTCTTATTTATAATGTTCGCATTTTTCAATTGTGAGTTAGAAATGTTTCAAAGCCTATGACCTGTCTGGTTTTGTTAGTGTTCTGTTGTAATTGAAAATACCCTTAAGCTTGATTTTCACATAGAAAAGTGGATTCCTTTTGTTTAGGACTTTATTTCCAGGCTTCATGTTCCTTATTTGGCTCTGTGTGTTGGGTCGGAAAAGGCTCGGCTTGAGGAACTGGTAGCTTTTGCTGCAGGACTTGCTTTTCTCTAGTTAATGTGTTGGCTCTTTGCATAGAGAAATCTTAGTCATGATGAATTAAATGCCTCTTCTCTCGTCCTTGGAGTGCTCTTCCTCCTCCGGAACTGGTTTTTGCTGCCTCGCTGTGATTGATGCGAGCAGTTGTGCGCTTCCTCTATTGGGATTTCTGTCTTTTATTTGGCTATTATCCACCCAAAAAGAGAACCTGGCCTGGATTTTTTTTTCTCCTTGTTTAGTGTTGCATTTTCCTTTTTACAAAGAAGAGATTTGCACATCAGCCAAAGTTGTTGGGGTTTTACTTCTAGTTTTGCGTGGATACGTAAGTAACCCTCACGATGGGAAAAACTTCAGTGGTGCTGAGTAGAAAAAAAGGATTCTTGATGCTGAGTTTGAGCTTTATCTCCTCGGTGAGCTCAGACTGGTTTTGTTGTTGGGCCATCTTCATTTTAGTTTTGTTTTCAAAATAAAAAAGCCAAAGAATAGTGAATGTGCTTGAGTGGAGACCCTTGTAGCAGCCTTTATTTTGATCGGATCGGGTCCAAGAGCTCTTCCATAAGGGCAAGGAAAAGCTTGCAAACCTGCAGCACTTTTTCCAGCACAGGGATGGAGGCACCAAGAAGACTTGGAGAGAAATCTTTGTGTCTATGTGTGTGTGTGTGTGTGTGTGTGTTTTCTTCTTTAACGCAACAGTAAAACCCCCTGCTTTCTGAGGCAGTGTGTTTGTAAACTGACTGGCACTTGTTTCATCTCCTACAAAGGATGTCAAAAGACCTTGAAATCCCTGGAAGGTGAGCGAAAGAAGACAAACTAGAGAAGCAGCAAGTAGAGGAAGAATAATTTATCTCATCTAAAAGCTTTCTGGAAAGCCCTGCTTTGAATAACTGGTGCATAATTGCGGTGCTGTAGTCACCCCCAAGCAGGCAGTCCTCTGTCAACTGACTGTGAAATTCTGCTTGTGCTTCCTCTCCTGAGATACAGAGACCATATCAATGGCTAGAAGCTGCTGTAATCAAAAAGATCCTATTTTTCTTAACATACAGGAACCCTAGAATCCCCTATATCATTCCAAGTGTCATTGACCAAGCCAGTGATAGTCAAAACAAAGCCCACTCCATGAAAATGCCACATCTGGGCTTCTCATAACAAGCTACAGCTCTGTACTGTGCACTAGGGCTGCCATTCTTACCAGCTCCCAGAGGAGGAATTCAGGCGATGACTAGTCTGGGATTTACATCAGTGTCATCTGCAAGGAGAGGTTTTACCAGGTGAATGAATCACTAACACTATTTCCTACCACATCTGGATTTTCGATGTAGTTAATAAATCTGCAGTTTCCTTTATAGCTGTATCAAGTTGAAGTGATGCCAGCTTTCTTCTGTTAGCAATCATGCAACTCAAAAATACTTAAGTGTCGATAAGAGCAAAATGCTGAATTGTTAATAAGAAGTTGATTAAAAAGACTTCAGAACTAGTAGCTTGTTAAATGCTGGATTCTGCTGATTTCCTGTTCAGTGGTATCTCAGGAGCTCTTCCTCCTGACCTTCAGGAGGATAGTGTGACAGCACTGCAAGTGCTAACGTGCTATTTGAACACTTTTTGATATCAAACATACTCTATTCATTGAGGGGAATTGAAATTTAAAGTTTGCAAATCTATTTTTGGACATACGCACTGAAAAGCCGTTTGAAAACTTTTTGAGGAAAAAAGATAAACCTGTGACTCCTTTTCAGATTTTTGTCTTGGTGTCTCATAGGATGTAAGAATTTTGTCCTTAGCTTTATTTTTGGTGAAAATCTAGGAAAGTTAAGCCTCAACTGTGCATCCATGCTTACAAATGGCAGTGGTCTGTAATTCTCTTCACGTTTTCACTTCTGTCTGTTATTGCTGTAAATGTAGTTTATAACTTAACATTTTATAAAACAACCTAATAATTTATGTCCCATAAATGATATTTCTTATATATAAGTGGGTAAATATAACCTTATTTTCCCGTGGCAACAATGCAGTGTTCCTGCTAATGCTTTCCAAGCAACCTAGCTGTCTGCAGTCTATGATAATCACTTGTAAATTCACATAGGCAGCTGGTTTGCTAATCCTTTGATTGCAGTATTAGTTTGTCTCAGAGATCCTGAAAACTTGTCTGATCCTGTAAATGTGTTTAGTGACTATTGTAGAATAAATTATCTCTTGCCTTTAGATTCAAAAACATGTGCTCAGGTTTTGAATTGTATATTTCCACTATGCTTGTGGGGTTTTCCCTTCTTTGATAGCTGTGTTTATTAAAAAAAAAATACATGTTTTAACATTGTTAATCAGAAGATCTGGCCTTAAATTCGTTTGACATTGAAATAATTTGTAATTTAATAGCCAGAAATTGTTCTCATCTGGCTTATCACCAACTAATGCAGGCACAATCTCTTATTTAGGGATTTATTGCAAACAGGATTTCCATTATATAAATCTATTAAAAAGAATGAGAAACTACTTTGCATGTATGTATGGCTTATTTGAAATATCCAGCATAGTGGCTGTTTATATTAGAATATTCAGTATGGCTCTAGTTTGACAAAGAAACACAACTTTAAAAAAAAAAAAAAAAAAAAAAAAAAAAAAAAAAAAAAAAAAGGCATGCTGAAACATGATTTCCCCTCCCCATGTTATACTTTTCATAAATTAGAGCCAGGTTGCTAGAAAATAAAGTGAATTTATAAACCTGAAGCTCCTTGCAGTAAACACTGAAATAACAGCTGTAAGTTCTATTGTTTCCCAACGTTTCTAGCTCGAATGGACGAGAAAAACTTTCTTTTTCGATTCCTAAACCATCACCATTGTCACTGCTCACTGACATAGAGCTCAATTATAGCTTATTTTATTTTATTTTATTTTATTTTATTTTATTTTATTTTATTTTATTTTATTTTATTTTATTTTATTTTATTTATTTTTTAGTGGCACCTAAATCAAAGAACTGGTACTTGTTCAGTGCTCCTGAAAGACAGAAATTACAGGAAATATAAATACTGGTGAGCAGCTGAGATGGTCTCTGAAGCATAACTGCCGCTGGCATCCTCAGGTGTGCAGTACCAGCTGTTAAGCCTGTTGATTGGGGTCTGCCCTTTGGCAGTCTGAATTTGGGAATTCTACTCCCAAGGCACCCAGCAGGAGCACAGGCCTCCCAGGGTGCCCTCTGCCAGCTCCAAGGATTTAGATTCCCCAGAGAAGCTGAGCTGTAAACAGAAGGAAGCTTTTGACCCGTTTTATAGCAGAACTACCACCATGCCATCGATAAAGATCATTAAGGACAATGTGGGGTAATATTTTCTGCTGTGTAAAATGAACATCTCGTTTCCTCCTGCTCAGACATTAGTTTCTTTACAGGGACCCCCAGTACCAGAGTTTCACAGATAGGAAATCCAGTCCTAGAAACAAAAGTGCATTCAGTAATTTGGGCTTCTCTGCATGTACCGACGATATCCTTTCTAACTATGGTAAGTTTAGAAACCTACGTTAAGTTAATGAAAAGCTTGTCTTGACTAGACGCTAATTTTTCTAAATATATTAAGATTGCAGAAGTTGGCTTAACTACATCAACTAAGATGATATGTTATTAGTACAACAGAAATGTAAATGTGAAGGAATGAATGCATAAAGAGAACCTAGGAATTGATTTTTACATAGTTCAGTGCTGTGCCCATAAATTTCTGGCGAGTTAAAAACTGAAACACCAAGATCTAAATGAACCATCCCGCTGCTCAGTAGGCTCGTAATTTTGCAGCCCAACAAAAGCAAAGTTTTTGTCCTAGAAATGTGTTTGAGCAGAGTTTTGTGGTCCACGGAGGACAGAGAAGTATCACATGTGAAAGAACGTCTCTTGTCATGCGGGGACATTTGTAGGAGGTGTTTTATTTTTACTTTTCCCCTTATTTTTCCTTTTGGAAGGATGTGTGGGTATATTTTATACTGGACATGCTGATTCTGGAACAAAGGGTAGCAATATTTGCATGCTCTTGCAGCAGCCTGTCACCCCTTACTAGGGCTTGAATGTCTTCCGTCCTTTGCATAAATTGGCTTTCACCTTGTCTGGGCTAAATATAAGTTGCCTAAGGGAGTGACTCTGCTTTGGACTCAAGATGATGCTTTTGGCCACAGAATATCCCTTAAAGCAAGTGCCATGAAGATAGAGACTTGAGCTGTTTTTGAACTTGAATGTCTGCTTTTTGAGGAATCGGGAGAGGGTGAGAAGCGTGACAGATGTAGGCATGTTGGAGAGGAAGCTGCTTTCTGCGTTTTGCTCCTGTTGTAGCTTTTGGTCGATTTAAGCTTTCGGAGCCAAATAGCTTGTGTAATCAAAAGATAGCATAATGTATATTACTGGGGCCAAAATATGATTACAAAATTGGAACTTAATTTGCTTGTAGGTTCACATCAGAGAATATTTGCCAGTTGTCAAATGTTTCAGCAGATCATCAGTAACCCAAGCTCCCTAAAAATATTTCTAGGAAGAATTTTTGCAGTATACTATAAAAGACAGGCTGTGTGGGTACTGTCTTTCTCCAAGTTAAAGACACTGAAAAGTTTCCAAGAAAATGTTTTAATAATATACCTAGTAGAAATGACATCTGTGCTTGCTAGACAAGTGAGTATAATTAGATGTGTGAGGGGAATATCCAGTAACAGACTTGTTTTCAATGGAATCTGAAATAGACTCTGAAATAATTGATTTTGCCATGGGAAGTTTGTTCCATTTGAGTTTGGTAGAAATACCACATCATTAGCTTGCTTTTACTGTTGCTTTTTGCTGCAGTTTCCTGTGTTACTCCATGCAGATAGTTCACTTTGACAGCCCAGATAAACAGAATCCAGACGCTCATACCCAGAAAAAATCCCTGAACTCCCGTCTAGGGCAAAGATAAAACTTGAGGCTTTTTCAGCTCTGTGAGTACATGCTGGCCACTGGAAAAGATTGTGTGTGGCTGAGACTGCAGTGACTTCTGGTATGACATGATTGCTAAACAGTAACTTCAATATATTTTTTTTCTCTGAATGTAAACAGCTTTAGGAAGTAGGATAATATTTTTAATAATAAATTGAAAAAAAAATACTGGGTTTGTTTAAATCCCAAAATATACTACATGATTTCAAAAGATTGAGTATGGGCTGTGATTTTTGCAGGAGATCTGAATGAGCTGGGTGTCCAAAGTCTCACTGAGTCAATTAAAAACAGCTACTTCTTTCCTTAAGTTTTTTGAGAAACCTGAGCTGAAACAGCCTTTGGCTGGAGTAGTATTAATACTTTAAAGTGGGAGGTGTATATGAGAGCTGATTTATAAATACTTTTTGTTGAAAATACAGCACTTATTATATATACAGCAGTTATAATATACAGCATTTTGCTGAACGTCATGAGCCTGAGTAGATTCTTTGAGCTGATCCAAATATATGTAAACGTGGGATTTCCTGTAGGTCAGATAGGATCTTCAGGTTTGGACATCAGTGGAGATGCAGAAAGCCCTTCAAGGCGATTTGCTTCGGGGTCAGCTCGCTCTAAGGGCTGTCTGTGATATTTTGTCACCGGGAATCATTTAGGTTGCACAAATCCTGAAACATTTTTTAAAAAGTAATTACAAGATGAGAGAATATTAACTTCCATAGGGCTTTCCCCCCTACTATACTTCATTCTCCTTCCTCGTCCTGTTTTGTGTGCCCATTGTGGCTATCAAGTACAGTTGTCACAGGGCTCTTATATATGTCCTATTTGCTCATGGGGTAACATATTTAATTACTTTACTTTGAGTCATAGAAGACTGTTACAAACAGATAATGTTTTTGCAGGAAAAGATGGAAGAACTGGAGACTGTGCAAATCAGACAGCATACTTGGAAGCTCCACACGTGTTCTGTGCCACATGAGCCCTCACAGTAAATCTCCTCCTGCAAGTTTGGTAAAATTGCTGGAGCTCTAAGATTGCTGCAAAACCCCAACATTAGGAGTGCTTTTTTGCCTCGAACGTGCTATCTGGATCTGGCTCTTGTATGGAACGTATAGGTTTTGGAAATGGCTGTGGGCTGGTTATAAAGTGAAGTGTCATAAAAAATTGTCTGATAATAACTGTTTTTTAACAAGAGTTGTGTGAGGAAAAAGACAGTGGTGTGAAACTGTTGAACTGAGGTAGTGTTATCTTTTTTAATGTGTCAGAGGGATTTGTCACTGCTGGCAGTAGAAATTTCACGTTGGACAGATTGATAACATTCACCTGCTACCTGATGGTTATACCCATCTCCTTTTAGTTCTGTGTTGTTTTGAAAATCCATTTAGGGAAAAAAGTTGGAAAGAAGGAACCTGCTGAACTAGACTGAATTACACAGTAAAAACTAGACCGAGTGGGAACTTGGGTTTAACTCTCTATCTTTCTGTGATACTGGCCAAGTGAATAAGATATTTCTTCATTCCCGATTGAGCTTGATTTCTTCTCAAACCAGATGAAAAATGCCTCAGTCTTGATGTGGAGTGTGAATGGATGATAACTCTGCTGGTTCAAATTGCAAATTTTGAATTTTGTCACAAGTAGGTTTTATGCTGGAACACAGGTATCATTAGCATGAAGCTGGTGTAGTTGCTTGTGCTTTTACTAATTAGATAAAATTTTGCTTCTGTGTTAATGCCCAATCCAGGTGAGCTTTGCACAGCTAGATGATTTCTTGTGGAGGGGGCAGGAAGCCTTGGTCTCAACTACATAAAATCTGTCAATGTGTCTGGACTACAATTTGAATTAACATCATTTGTCGCTTCTAGCAATAAATCTGTGCCATGATTCTGCTGCTCTGCTCCAGGACTGCTCCATTAATCTGGATGCTGCAAAGGTAACACAAACAGACTATAGGACCTTCAAAATGCAGGCGAAACATCAGAAAACACAAACACTCTGCATAAAAGCTGGTGTCTGTCTCGCTGCTGGTAGTGCTTATCAACAGGCTGCACTATATTAGAACGGGAATAAAAAGAAAAGAGCTTAGCAAGTTCCTTTCTTAGAAATTGGGCCCAAGAATTTGAAAGACTGAAGTATAACCCAGTACCAAAAATAAGACACTTGAATTTTCTAGCATCATGTATTTTAGTGGAGAAGAATCCTCTAACCAACGTGAATGATTTAGTTACGCGCATGCTCAGTCGCTTAATCGTTTTGAAATGGCTATTAGCACTAGCAATCATTTTAGTTTGGGCACTGGTTCTCAATCAAAGCCTGGCTTTGTGTAATTGCCAGCAATTTGCCTGCAAAAAGCAGGCAAGGCCAAAAATATATATATATATATATGTGTGTGTGTGTGTGTATATACATATATACATACATATATATATATATATATACATATATATATATATAAAAATGAAAACTTGATTTTCCTTGATGAAAGCAAAGTACTGCAAGCAAATAATTCCAGATTCTAACACTGAGCATAAACTGTCAAGGTTTCATTATCAAATGTTCCATTCTGACATTCTGACCCTTATCAAAACATGAATCCGGGGCTGGTGTTGGCGGAGTCCCCCGGGAGCCGACTCCGCTCTTCCTGGCTGCACATTGCACTCTGCTCTCCAGGACTCTTGCTCAGCCACCCCCTGGACTTTTCCTTCTCATTTTAGCCCTTCGTGTTCCCGCCCCCGGCCCTCCAGCAGTGGCCTCCTCTTCTGGACCACTCAGGCCAGCTCTTTCTTGGGCAGTTGATCAAATCTACTGTAAAACAGGCTACTGGAAGTGCAAATGCAAAATACAAAAGCATTTTAGCTTTTTTTTTTCCTCTCCCCACTCTAGTTGGGGTTAAGGATTGCCTAGAGTAGCAAGTCTTCTTTCAAAAGAAGAAAGCTTGTGATATATATACATTTACATATATTTGTAGTTAAGGGCTACAAGGAGGAAAAGATGAAAAAAAGCAGCTGTCAAGTGCCAGTGCTCAGAACCTGCTGACGTTCTTTGTTTATCGTATGTCAGAATAGTATCAGGAGCTGAGAGGATACGCTTGAGGGAGCCTCCTGATAGGCACTTCTTTAATCATCCTCTTTTTAATAGTTCACATTATAAAGACACGTCCTATCTCATAACTCTGCCTCTGGGGTGATGATGTTTCCCCAGAGCAATTTCATGGCTTATATGAGTAAAATAATACCGCAGAGACCTTTCACGTCTTCCCCCAGGTGGTCATGGAGGTAGGTGGCCATAATTGCCCAAATGGTAGCCCTGTTGCTGCCTGCGATGCCCATGAACCACCCCCTCTTCAGGGCTGTGTGCAGGTCTCCTGCCTATTACCTCAGATTCTGTTACTCGGGGTTGTTGCATCGCAAAATACATTGCCTGGCATTAAGCTTTGAGTAGCAAACATTGGTTTTATCGTGACAATTAGAACAAGGAGTAGAGGAATTCTTTGAAGCAGTATCAGCACTTGTCTGTTTTTCCTTCCTTTCCCCCTCCCTTTGCAGTCACATATACTACGCCGAATAGACGTAAGAACAGGAAATGTTGATTAAATACTAATGGATTTGACTTCCTGTGCTATTAATGAAAACATGACTCATGTTCTAAGGATTTGCAGTTGGATTCCTGTAACTTTTGTATGCTCGTGATATTGTTTTAAGCAATTATGATTTCCTATAACATAAGATAATCACAAAAGAATCAGTATATTAAAAAGCAGTCACAACATTCATTTGTTTAAACTCATCCAAGTATGGATGAATCATGTGTCCATATCACAATAACTTTCCGGGAACAGAGACAAAAATTCCAGTAGTAAATGTATGTCAGGTTATTGTTGTAGTGAAACAATATAAGCATCTAGGATTCACGTACTCGTGTGATGCCTTTCTGTAGTGGAGCAGTTGGACATAATGTATTTATAAGGGTGAAGTATTAAAAACATCAGTATAGTATGTCTCCTACAGTAACTTGTTTTCTTCTGTTGTGTTGATGTGTTGATCATAAAACTGATAAACACTATATATGTGTGTGTGTGTGTGTGTGTGTGT
>VZSV01000046.1:4673867-4727001 GCA_013398735.1 Nothocercus julius
ATGTATGTATCAAAGTGTGTCTTGCATCAAAATGAAATTCCTGAAACCCTGGAGCATTTTAGCCCGGGCTGCTTAGTGTGCTGCATAGGAGAGCTCCTTGCTCTGCAAAATACTGTGGGACAAAGCAGTGATCCGTAGGGTGAGCTTGGGAAGCTAATTCCCTGGTCCCTTAGAATTCCATGAACGTAATTTAATGTTACCTGCTTCTTTTGGTTTTGCGATAAGGAACTGAGTATTCATTTGGCATTTGTTCCTTTGAAAATCTCTCCTGTAGTCTTTCATTCAGAGCAGATTAGATCAGACCTGAATGTATAAGAATGAGTTCTATGTGACAAGTATATTTTGTGATGAATGTATCTTTTTATAATGAAAATAAAAATACTAAAAGTACTCCTAAAATTCTAGAAGCCATAATTAAAAAAATAATTGCCTTAATTTCTTACTTATCTGTTGTGAAATTAAAATGGCGTAGAAGTTTCCCACTTCTGGAGGGAGCCTTTAACATGACTTTCTCCGTTTCTTAGTCATGAGTTCTCTATTTCCAAAATTATACTTTTATAAGGTATGAATTTAATAATAAATGATTCAAGAGGTTTATAATCTTTGTGAGGACATACGTATCTTTGGCATTTTTTTCCTATTTGCTTTTTAGCTCTCTGATGAAAGAGCTATTATAGAGTTACACGTTCATGCAGAAACCACCATCCAAATTAACTTTAATTGTCTTACTGCAGTTATTTTTGGGACGCTTAATTTGTGTAGGTGTAATAAGAAAGATGGCTTGAAAGGGCCTGTGAAGGAGTTGATGCAATGTGATTTCCCTTCAGAAGAGAAGGGGTCTCAAAGGTGACTTTGTCGGTGCAGCGGGGCCCTGCGAGGGCTCTGCTGCCGCTGCGTGCGGGGCTCCTGGGCTTCGCTTGTGCAGTGGGTACCGCGGTGTTTCTGGGCTGGGCGAACGCGGTTGCTGTAGTTTGATCGTCAGGTGCTTCAGAGCAGGTCCTCAGCACCACCGAGCGTTTCGGGAGCCCTATCTCCCTTTGGGAGTATCCGTAAAGGACGCTTGCCAAAGCTGTCTCGGCGCCTGAAGTGGCGTGTCCGCACTCCGGTGCTGCAAGGCAACTTGTGTGCGGCTCGCCATCCTGCCCAGGAGTTTTTGGCATTCCAGCTTCAGTGGTGAACCCAGGCAAACATAAAGTGGCTTTTGTTGAACATCCCCTGCCCTCCAGATGTTGCGTCGGGGAGGGGGCAGCAGCCTGTTGCACTGGGTACTGCTCCCAGAAGAGCTTTCCTGGCCTAAGTTATAGGCAAAACCTAAGTTGTAATCGGAGGAATGTGCAGAGATCAGCATGAAAACTCTAGTTGTTGGGTGAGTAACCTTTATTTTTGTTGGAAAAGTTTCCCACTGAGATCGTCTGACGTGAAATTGTGGTGAGTTAATTTGCATTTTTATTAGTTTGCTAGAAAAGCGACAGCTAGGCCCTCTGGTCTGGGACCCTGAGCGCTGTGCTTTCCATGCTTCCCCCTCCCAGGTCGTCTTATGGGGCAATAGTTTTTTTTCTTTCTTTGTCAAAAAAGCCTTTAGTGAGAACAGTTATTTTCTGTATCGTGTGGCTTGATCTGCCGAGATGCGGAGTGGGATGAACAGGCCAGAAGAGCCGCCAGGTTCAGCTGCCTGTGCCTCTGCAGCGCGGGCACAATCCAAGGAACTGCGTTTCTGGGTAGAAAGCAAAACCAAAGCAGTTTCCTCTGTTAGTTCAAAAGTTGAAAGACTTTAATTTATTGAATTATGAAAGTGTACCCTTCTTGGAATTACTTTGTTTTTGTTTCTTAAACAAGTCCCCGTTTTTTGTTTGTTTTTTTGGATGAAGAAACCAGCTGAGCACAGCTGATCAGAACTGCCTTGGTTGTGTTTGGTTGGTTATAATTTATTTTTCACAGTAAAAGCAGATTGTGGCAGGGCTTACGCTGCAGCAGGGCTTACGTTGCAGCCATCTGAGCAGTGGGAAAACAAATCACTTCTCTGGGGACCTCAGTCTACACTGAATTCAAAAGCCTTCATCGCGTCCCTACGAGCAGCCACATCATGTTTCACAAGGACATATAATTCTCTCATATTTCTGTGGTGCTTTTTTCCCCTTTTTCCTTGGAAACTGAGGGGCAGCTCCGGGTCCCCGAGGCAGCAGGGCCGCGTGCCATGGGATGGGGCAGATACTTCACGCCATGAATACTCAGCTGTTGGAGAGCAGAGAGGCAGGCGCTGCCACGTAGTCCGTGACCTTCCTCTCCTTAGGAACTCGAGGAACGGCGCTCGTTGAAAAAGGAGAAGTTGCACGAAATCAACGTGCCAGCCCGTGGGCCGCCGTGCGGGCTGCGGGGCAGCCCGGCCCCTGGTCGTGGAGCTGCTGCCGCCAGACCGCTAGCGGACACGGAGCAAACTGTGCTATTTTAGTGGCGGCTGCCGTGCCGCGCAGGGCAGCTGCCCGAGCTTCTCCCAGGGTCAGACAGGCTTTGGACTCCTTAATGAATCGTAACAGTCGGAGAAGTGAGACATTTATAGCTGAAACCGCGTCTCGGGTTGTCTTACTACTAGCAAGTCATCTGCATTAGGGATATAATGAAGCAGCATTTCTGCCCTGGCCTGCTTAAGAGCCAGCAATGGCTTTTTCTACGGTTTTAGATTTAACATTAATTATCCCAAGAGGCTGTTTGTTGTCTAGTTGACTTTTTGCTACAAATGCTTTCATGAGAATTAAAGATTTGGGATGAAATCTACTCGTTAAGATACATTGTACAAATTCTTATTGAAAATGTAACTTTAAACTGTACTGCATACAGTATAATATTTAATAACTGCATGGTAATTATGGACCCGCCTTTCTGTGCTTTCTATACAAGCATATTCAAGGGAAGAATGAAAGTATTCTGAACAGCATATTCACCGCAAAACTCAAATTTATAGTGGACTTGATGCCTTTCAAAAGCATTTACTGTTTGACTATATTTATTCTTCTCTTCTCTTGTTTTCCTGAAGAAAACAGCTAACAGTTGTCTTTTTAAATTCTGCACCTGTGGATTTCCAACATTTGGGCATTCCTTCTGTAACATCTGCTGAGCTTTTCTTGTCCTCTTTGTGAAATTAACTGTGTGGATAAAGTTCAGGATGGTCTTGAATGCTGTTTTTCAGAATAGTCATAATAATCCTTTTTATGAAAGTTAATATTTTTAAATAAAATCAGTGATAAAAAAAAAAAAACTTTCTTCTTTTATCTTAAGCTACACAGAGTGAGGAGCGGCTGTGTGCGTTCAAGGACCCGTATCAGCAGGACCATGGAATCAGCGAGAGCCGAATCTCTCAGGAGAATGGCACAATTCTGTGTATGAAGGGCAGTACCTGCTATGGACTTTGGGAAAAAACACGAGAAGGAGACATACACCTTGTAAAACAAGGTATATAACTTTCCATTTAAGTGCAGTAATTTTGCTAATCTTTTCATTTTTTTATGATACAGAGAGCTCATATATAGATGCTTGGTTGCAAAGCTAGACATTTTGTTTGCACATTGTACAAGCACATAACTTTATCTTCCCCTTAGCATTTTTAAATATGAACAGAAAGTTTGTTCAGAACAAATTACTTCTGAAAGAGACTGATAAGCTCATTTTCAGTGCACAGTTAAAGGAAATAAAACTCAAGTTTCTCATTACTTAGGATATGCAGAAGAAAATTGTCTTGTTGAGAATATTTCAGTATACTTACTGATGTGGCACTAAATGTACTTATTCCTTGGACATGTTTACAAAAGGAAATTGCAGATGTGTCACAAAGCTATGACATATCACAAACTATCAGTTCTTGTGGGAGTACCATGGTAGGGAAGGGTGATGGGTCTTGTGCTTATAGAGGCGAGCTCTGATTTTTCATTCTCACAGACTCAGCTCTTGATTACTCTAATAATGCAGTATAAGACTGGATGAAAGGTGTGGTACTTTCCCAGGCCATGTGTAGTTCTCCCACTCAGAGCTGTTACTTCGTGTTTGCTCTGGTACTGCTGCTGAAAGAAGCCGTTCTGCCTGTTTAACTCTGCCTTCACGCTGCTGCTTTCGCTTCCAAGTGTTTTTGCTCAGACAACATGTAACCCATGTTGTCCATATTTGAGAAGAGAGCGTTGGTGCAGGGAAAAGGGACTGGCACTAAACCCAGAATAACCTGTGATGCTGTAGAAGATTCAAGTGATGTTGACAATGAAGGACAGAGATTTTAGAAATTGCACTAGAAATAGCAAATTACAGATGCAGTCTTGTTTCCTGGCTGTAAGGAGAGGACTAGGTCACAAGTAAGTCCAGACTGTGGACCAGAGGGTGGTAGTGTTGTCCCTGTTACCAGAGAAATGATGACAGGCATCCATCCGTTTAGAAAAATCAAGAGTTCAGGATTTGTCATATTGAGGTTGACAGCTGGATGCCTCTGATGGTGGTGTGATCCAAGGCTTTTCCTTGGTTGCAGTAAATTTTAAAATAAATTATTCAGTTAGTTTAAAAAGTGATAGTGAAGCAAGGCAAGGAACTTATGTTAACCATTTTCACCCCACTCTGTAAAATTTAATCGGATAATAAATGATGTTGTTAATATAGGTATGTTTAAATGCTCATGCAAAAGAATTTAATGCTTCCTTTTTTTTTTTAATTTATTTTGCCTTTTTTTACAGGATGCTGGTCTCATATAGGAGACCCACAAGAGTGTCACTTTGAAGAGTGTATAGTAACAACCACCCCCTCCTTGATCCAGAATGGAACATATCGCTTCTGCTGTTGCAGTACTGACTTGTGTAATGTCAACTTCACTGAAAACTTCCCACCTCCTGACCCTACTGATACAACACCTTTCAGTAAGTCAGACTGTTCTGTCCTTGTCATTTCATGCTCCACATAATATAGAAAAAGATTTTTATTTTGTAGTATTGTAAAATGGCAAACCTGTGACGTTTCTTTTTATATACAACAGAAATAACAAGTGGAATAGAACTTTTTCATGTGAACTTTTATCACATTTACGTATTCCACAGTGCTCCTCCAAGAATGCGTTAAGTTCTTACTGGAGAAGTATTTATGTAGGCAACTGTAGAGTGAATGTTTTGTTTTGTTTCCCCCCTCCCCTCCCTGCCCCAAATGGTCTCTAATGTTGTGTGCTCAGTATTTGGATGCCCAGCTTCAGAAGCCTCTGAGGACTTTTCGTAAGGATTCAGACTTCTGTAAAAACATGCCAGCAATTTCATTAAAATCATGGCATATTTGAAAAGTCTAGTGTATCTATTCAGTCATGGTTCACAGATAGCTTTGAGCAGTAGAACCTGTCTCACTGAGAACGTGATAAGGTTGCTGAGATACTCTTCGGCCATCTCAGAATGTTTTGAAATTTGACTTCTCTCTTACTTTTGTGTATCTTTGGCAGAGATTAACTTTGGCTTAGCATTCAAAGCATACTAGTTGCAGCAATGTAATTTTCTTTCAGATTAGATTATCTATTACTTATTAGAAAATCAGCATAGCGTATGGATAGAAGTCAAGGTATCAGATCCTATAATCTGCTGTGACAGAAGCAAGGTCATTACTCCCCCACACACTGATAGGATGTGTTCCAAGAGTTAAGAACATGCGAAGATTAATTAGTAGCCCAATCTAAATTTTTGGGTAGCCTTTTCTAAAAAAAAGAATTCAGATGTTGCATGATAAGATCTCCAAATAAATTTTATTTGGAAGTAAGTGAACTTTTTAATACTGAAACATCTAGCCTGACTAGCAAGGTATGTGGTAGGGAAAGATCTTGGAATTAAACGCAGTCTGTTCGGAGACAGTCCTTAATTCACCCAGCTGTAATTGGGTATTGCAGCCTCCCTTTCTATTAACTCGCACTATTTAATGTGATTGTGTCATCTTCCATTTTCATAGTATGCAGATCTGCCTTTAAGCATAAGGTGGGTAGGTTCCTCACCCAGCTGTGTCTCTGCTTTGGCTCTGCCAGAAGAAGTTGGGACTGGCTGTTCGAGGAGCTCATACAGCCTTACCCGCTCACATACAGCCTCACGTGCTTCTGTGCTGGGTTATCTGTACAGTCCTCAGAGTCCTCACTGGTTCTGACAGTGTCAATCTCATATAGACTGACAGATCAGGACTGTATGAAATTAGAAGATGTGTCTATATAGTTCAGAGCTGTTGACATGCCGAAGGTCAAAAACAACCTCTCTCATCTGCAGGCTAAGCTCACACTTCTTAGTGGGGAACGGGAGAATGCTTTTTCTTTCTTTGCTAAATAACCTATGCATAGATTCATTATTTCTGCATCCTCTGTGTTCACCAAAATAACCTTTAGACCAAAAAATCTCCATCTTGGCTTCAACCAGTATAGGTATGTGTTCTCAACCTGCAACTTCAAAGGGCCAACTGTGGGTTCAGGTTTGAGGAGACCTGTTTTTCCTGGCTTTGACAAATACTTATTTTTGAGACTGTTGCAACAGATCTGCGTAGCTCTCATGTCTACTAAATGCTTTCCAGATTCTGAAAATATTTCAAGGACAAAATGATTAATTTTACAATAGTCCATAATGGCCTTTGAAATAGAAAGCAAGTAATTAAGGAGGAAAATGCTCTCGCTCTTTGGTCATAGATATATTGTAATGAAACATTCAAGTTAAAAGAGCTTCAAGTGCAAAGTAACAATTTTTTAATTATTTTTTTTCCCTCAAGGCTGCATTCCAGTACTGCAAATAAATTACTCTTCCAACAACTTAGTATTAAGAATATATTTTTGCGTGATGGGTAGTGGATATATTTACATGATACATGTAAAAAATCCCTGGCAGCAACTAGCTGAGCATTGTTCCAGTTGAACATTACTGGTACGATATTGTTGACATAAAAACAAGGTAGGGCTTTTTTCCCCAGAACACATAGGGCCTGATATTTTGAGAGGTTTAGAAACTTGTTGTCAGGAAGACAGTTTTTCTTGAAAATCCTGCTAGAATGGCTTGTTTTTGCAGTGTATCATCCCAGCCTCTCTTTGAGAGCCTCTAGCTGGAAAGGCCACGCTGCATCTGGCTCACAGAGCGCGAAGCCTTCTGTGGAAACTTCAGAGGAAAGCTACAATTTGTCTAAATGTAATTATTAAGGTATGCGGCTGGGTCACGTTAATTAAAGTAGTAATAGATTGTTTTCACTTAGCTATTGCTTCTGAGAAGCTGCACTTGGACTCCTGTTGCTGTGGGCAAATGGCCCAGTCCAACTCCCACTGAAGGTGAATTAGATCACACTGGGCTAATCTTGTGAAGCTGCAACCTTGCTCACTCCCAGTGTTATCTGGGCTGCTTTTTCCCAGAGAGCAGCATCCAATATTCATTTGCAGCTGAAACGCCTTTTATTTTCCCTTGATTGTGCGTGGCAAGTGCAGCACCTGCTGAGCTCAGTTTTCAGCCAGTGCTCAACTGCTTCTCTCATTTTTGATCTGCCTAATCAAAGGAAACACTCTGTAAATAAGCATATTCTCCTAGGTGTACTTGGATTTTTGGGGGGAGTGGGTGAATTGGGTATTACAGCAAGGCAGAATTTGCAAACCTGTGCAATTTTGCTGATTTTGCAGGGAATGAGCCTCACAAGGACTAAAACTTGTGCCTTTGAAATGATAGGGAGTCATTCCAGACCTCTTTCCTTCAGCAGAGATACACTGGCAACGTATCTCTGCTGAATTGCGAGGCAGTGAAGTGCACCTGAGAGAGTGCCAGGAGAGGAAGTCTTCATACAGTCAATAAGGAGCCAAGCGCCTCTTTACAAGAACACCCCAGGGGAGCCACCTCTGAAGTGGCTGAGCGCTTGTGCAAGAGACCCCCTGGGATCCGGCTCTCCCAGAGCGCTTCTCCGCAGGGCGTGCGGAGCCTGCCGGGGCGCAGCGGGGATGGTCCGCGGGCGCGCAGGATGCTGCGGAGGAGTCTCTGGGAGAGGAGGTTGTATGGAGAGCAGCCAGCAAAGGCACAGAAGGACAAGTGGGTTTTAGAGGCTATTCCAGTAAGGTCACTGATGTAACGGTGAAATATTTTGCATTTTTGTCAGTATTTCACAAGTCTTTATTTTACTTGTACCTTCAATTGCCATTCCTGTTTTTGTCTAAAATGTAATGAATGCTTAAAAGAAATCTTGGGTTCTTTTTTTTTTTTTTTTGCTCTTGGTTCTTTGATTAAAGGAAATGAGTTGGCTGTGAGTTTTTTGGGGGGAGGGAGGTGGACACAGGGTGCAGATTACTGCAAATACAGAGTAGTGGTATTGTGGAAACTTGTGCAAATTAGGGCTGGCTCTTGCGTTGTTGTGGCAGAGGTAAAAGAAGTGATAGTCAGGATTACCGGAGGGAAGAATAGAGAAGTGGAAGTTCCCACAGAGCGCCAGCACCGAAGACGGTAAGACAATTAGTTACCTGCATAGAGGCATAAGTAGAAGTAGGAGTGAAAGCCTCATTTCTGTAAAAACAGTGAAAGGTTTTGCAAGTCACCCCACGACTGTGATAACTGCTAATGCTTCTTGGGTAACTCCAGTGATTCTCATTAGAAAAGGATATGTCAAAAGCAGAATCTCTTAAAAGGTTCTTATTAGCAACATTTAATATTCTAACGTCTAAGATAGCTGTCTCCCAAGATTAAACTAGCATCTTTACTGAGTTGAAAAGGAAAGCTTTGATGTGCAGTTGGAGTCTGAATATGAAATGCTAGCTGTGAAGGCCAATCCTAGCTGGGCAGAAGACTGCAAGTTATTCCTCTTGGAGAAACATTTAATCAGGAAGCTGAAATCAGTGTTTCATTTCCGCTGAGGTTGTAAAGCTTTGGAAATGTTTGGAAATGTTTGTATGCACCAGAAACACCAAGCGCTGGAATCACTGTAAAGTAAGAACAAATACAACGTAACAGTACGAAGGTGTTTATTTGAAAAAGGAGGAACATTTCAAATACCATTTTTAGGAATAAAAAGACAAAACCTATTTTATAAATACATTCCTTATTGCTTTATCAAACTACTGCTTAGAGTGCACTTGATCTGAGAGCAGGACAAGGTGACTTTAATAAAAGCTGTGCCAGCAGGAATTGGTACTGTGTTACGATCTGGAGGTCAGTGAACAAGGCCCTTTCCAAAGTTGTTTTAAAAACCCACTGGAATCCAAAAAGAATGGAAGATAGGATTTATCTGTCTCATGAAACTGCGAAGATTTGTTTGTGAAGTGCTAGAGCTGTAACCATACGTTGTTTCAGAAGACTGAAAATATTTCACTTTGGTGACCTTAGAGATCGCAAATCTTCACATAGCTGCACACACAGCTTATTCATTTGGTTTAGTTCTCTAACCTGCATCATTGTGATGTGTGTTGCCAGTACTACACATATAATGTTCTATTTAACAGTTTCAGGTCTAGAATGAAGAAGAGAAATCTCCCTTCTGCAATATAATCCGTGATTTTTGCCTTCTTCAATAAGAGCAAACAATTAAGTCAACTAGCATCCTTAAATGGACAGTTCAGTCCTCTGCATCGAGGAGATCTCTTGAGGCAGGAATCTGCATCTCTGCTGGAGATGAGCTTCTTGCAGTCAGCATGGCTTATCTGTTCCTGCTAGGACCTTAATGATCTCCAAATATCCTTGGGTTATACGAATATTGTAAATATGTTTTCCATTTACTGGAAATACAGAGTATAATCTGACTATAATAAACGTAAGCCATAGCTGTGACAATGCACGTTGATTCCTTGCGAATGCCTTACAGATGCAAGGCAAAAGTAGATAAGGCTTGTGAGACCAGGACTCTTTCAAGATGTTTTAGTGAAAAATCAGACTGTAAATAAAAAAGGTAGTAGATAAGGAGTTGTTTCACCTCCTCTATTATTAAGGTTAAATGGAGAACAGGCAAGGATGATGGGCTTTTTTAACCGCAAAACACATGGTGATAGACATTATTCTAAGCAAATTCTACTCTGCTGTTTAACAGACTTAAGAAGTATTGGGAGCTCTCTGGAGCGCAGATATACTTAGCAGTCTGCTCTTGGGGAATGTTCTGGATCAACAAGCTTTAAAAATACTTTCTGAAAGGAGTAGAAACTTGCTAAAACTGGTCAATAATGGAACATGAGTGTCTTTCAAAGATACCTGTGTGAGCAAGTTCCCACTGAGGGCAGGCTAAAAACACAATCTACTTCTAGGAAATAAACTAGAAAAAGAAAAGCCTCCTAGGAGGTAAAACATGGCCCCAGTTGTCTTCATGACTTGACTTCTTGTAAAGCATTTTGTGTATTCATCTTGAATTTATTAAGTTTGAAAATAATTACAAGAAGTTACGATTTAATAGGAGAAATACGTGGAGATAGAAGTCTGGCTAAGAACTAAAAAGCTTCATTCTGTAACAAGACATCGACCATGGCTCTATATTTGAAACTCCATTTGTAATTTTCTTTCTGTGAAATTCTTCCTTTTGTGAAATTCGTAAAACCAGATCTTTGATTTTAATTTCAGCTCTAGCATGCTTTATATGGGAATTTCAAGCACCTAGTTTGTTTTCCGTGGTTGTACTTTGGTCAGGAGCCGTCAGTTCTGGGGGCAGTAATGCTGGAAACTGAAATGGTTCCTTTTATATCTTTGGAGTGCGAATGCAAGACGAGATGCAAAATGCTTCAGAGACGCATTCAGCAGCTGATCATTCTGCTCCTGTGTGTTCTTAAGCTGATGATACTGTATGTGCAGTAAAATATGTAATTACCCTAAAAATTACATGTCTGAATTAGCCAAGATACTGTACGTTGTAGTCCTTACCTAGTGAATTGCAGTGCTATTTATACTGTATGTAAGTGTTCTCCTCCTCAGCTGCCGTGTGTGTTGCAAGTTGAGCGTGTGTTCTCACGTGGGATTTGTTGCAGTCTCTGGTCATTATGTGGGTGCTGGTCCTTCTAATCCACTTTTTTCCTACTGTGCAATGGTAGCAGCACTCCTCATATTTGATCTGATCTGTGGTCTCATTAAGCTTATCTGTGCAAAATAATGGTTAGTTCATGAAAACCTTTCATGTCTTTTCCTTGCTCTTTAATTAGGTGTTTCCTGTAAGCCTTACTTGCTCTGGTCCCTGCACCATTTGCTGACAAAAATCTGATATTGTCTCAAATACATTATTGATTTCTGGATTCTATTCTATGAAATAACATGCAATGCAGCTTCATCCCGCAATTCTAGATGCTCCAGCAACACAGTTCTGAGTGCAATAAAAATAAATAAATAAGGAAGAGCCTTTTAATGTGTATTTCCAAAGATAAGCCCAGGGAGGCCCATGTTGAGCCTTGGACCACATGAGAGGTAGGTGAGAGGGAGCCTGGAAGAGGGATGTGGCATTTCCCGGTGCTGCCCATGGCTCTGGATCCAGCCTCTCCAAGGAAGCCTTGGGCTGTGACAATTCAAGGCACCTGAACACCTTATCTAAAAGTAATTCAGCTGTTCTTAGAAATACGCTATCACATAGCTGTAAAGCTTTATTTTCACCACCTCCAGAGATGGTGTCATACTGAAATACAGCCTCTGTTTTATGTGCAGATACTCTGCAGGGCGAATGAAGACGCACCTCATGCTATTTCATAAAGGAGGAATGCAGTTAATAATGTTGCATATTCAGGGTCACGGTGTTTTCCAGAAAAAAAAGAAAAATTTGGACTGAAAAAAGGTCAAAAAGGAACAGTGATTAATGACTTCATCTGAAAAGCCAACATGTTTCTAAATATCTGTCAGAAATTTTGAGTCTTCCTTTGTGTCTTTCCACTTTAGCTTTAAGTTTACCTGGATGTTAACTCTTTCCAGTCATCATCCATTGTCCCTCTCTTTTTAGATTTAGGATTGTTGCCTCCTTATTTATGGAAATAGCTGTTGTTGATATATATCATTTTTAGTAGTATTATTATTTTCTTTTTGTTGTTGTTTTTAATAAATAAAAAGAGCAGTGCCCTGTTGCTATGGTCACTAACACACTAGTGTTTTAGCTGGTAGACCATGTGTTTATTTGCGAGTGTGTGTGGGTGTGTGAGAGACAGACTTTTCCCTTGCTGCAATCCTTGTTTTACTGAATTTGTGATAGGAAATCTGACTTGTAATGCCAGCTGTTAGAAATCTGCAGAACATATTTTTTAGCTTCTGTGCTTTCATTATCAGAATAACTATAGATCTTACTAAATACTGAATGTAATCAGATTTATGTAGCATGTCCGTCTATTTCCTTCTCAGAAGACTGTTTGATGATTTACATTTTATTCTGAGACACTGAAGTATTTATTCTGTAACACATTTGATAATTTGAAAGGGTTTGATATATTCTTTAGTCTTCAAATCTAGTTTAGACCAGTTTTCATTCATTTTGGTTAATTTGCAGAGTACCTGTCCAAAAAAATCAGATTCATGGAAGAATGTTTAATATATAGTTAGGTCTGAAGGAGAGAAGTTAGAGATTCAGTCCCTGTGGGCAGTTAAAGAAATTGAAAGAGGGAATTCCAGGGAAATAAGGGGGTTTCTCTCATCTTAGCAATTGCCTTAGCTTTTTCATGTTTTAGGGTAGAATAAGAGATTTAAGATTTTTCTAACAGGTTTGAGGAAGGATTGTTTTTCCTAAGGCCTCTAACATCAAGGTGCATTGACTGGCAATTGTTTGTGGTTTAATTTTAACACCACTAAAAGTGTCAGGGAGATGGATTCAATATTTCATGAAACAGTGAAATTCGGTGTTGCACACAAAACTGCTGTTTCATGTATTTGTTTTAAAGCTTGATCCTGCAGAGCAGCGTATTTTCTTTGGGGTGCTTGGCCCCCCATTTCCTTCAAATAGATGCAGTAGCTACAGGTGACACTGGGCATTCCCTATGCAGACACTCATATTGACTTGAAACTGTATCTATACCCCCTTAAAGCATTAACTCACCTAACACCAGTGATGAGGGACCCAGAAGTACAATCTTAAAACGTGAGTAGGACGAAGTGGAAGATGCCCCTGTGCGTGGTGTGGATGGCATGGAGCAACGCTGCTCCGTTGAATGCAGATCCAGATGTTCCCATTCCCTTGCAGAGACAGCAAACCAGAGAAAACTTGGTGGCGAAAGCTTATTGCGAAACACAACACAGAAAAACACCAGAAGTCAGCCAGGCCCTCGTGGACTTCCATACCCCTTGCACCTCCCCTCGGCGTTCCCAGCTGCAGAGCCCTTCGTAGCATCTTTGGAGTAAGGGAAAAATGTGTGTGGGTGAAATAAATACACGCTGCAAACCAACAGCGTTACCGACTGTGTCAGGCGCGCTGGGAGGAGGCAGGCCTTGCCGAAAGCAGCCTTGCTGAGCCTGGGAGCCTAGAAAGGAGACCCCTCAGATGCAGCACTAAATAGTGAAAAATACACGTTGAAATAGCTGTGGGGGAGTGGGCATGAAGGAAGAGCATCCAGCTCTTGTAGTGTGCGGAAAGTTTTGGTAATAACACCCTGTTAGGAAGACAGTGTTTACATTTGCAAACAGGGAAAAATCCTAAGTTGTGAAGCCTTAATTTCACTTAATATTTCCAAGTACATCAAGTGATACACAATGTCACTGACTCAGTGTGCGTTAGCTTTTCCCAGCTCTGCTAAACTTGTCCCTGCCCTGAAGGAGCGTGTGGTGTTTGATGTGAGCCAGACCACGGAGGGGAAGCGAGCCCAGTCCTGCATTTAGTGAGAGTCCAGCCTGTGGTTGCTGGGTTGTTTGCTGGGCAGCCCAAGTGTCCTAGAGCTTGGGCTCTAGGAGGGATGCAGGGCTAAATATTTTATTAGTGTGCTGAGATCATACTGAATGGTTTTCCCAGGAAATGCTTATTTTATGCCTGCACACATGCTAACTGATAAGGGAGTTGGTAGGAGAGCGTAGAGCAGTAAGTTTTGAGATTTTCCTAGCCATTTGTATCAGAATTACAATTATCAACGTATTTGTAGTCATTTATATTTATGGTAATTTATAGTTTTGCTTGAGAGGGATGTGAAGAATAGCTTTGCACATGCAATGCAAGTGATGCTGGAAGCCTGTCATGAATTTGTTTACCCTACGTGTTTGCAACCATCAGAGCTAAGAAGACAGAGTCCCAAAAGTGCTTCGGCACTGTGATCTTACGTGTTGTGAGGGAGCTGTTCAAATAAAACTGGAGGATGGTCTTTTCCATTTGTTCTATATTATTATTAGAAAATAATTGTATTCATTCAATATCATTATTATAAAATAGCTACCAAGTAAGAGCTGTTCGTTGCTTTTCTTTTGCATTACTTTTTGAGAAGCAACTATATACTTGCCCATGGCTTTTGGGATTTGACTATCTATTTTAACTGCCATTTGGCTACATTTTTACTGTTGATCAGAAGGACGCACAAGCCGTGGATGAAAAGTCACAGAAATCCTGGAATGCTTGTGTATCTTTTTTGAAAGCATAGCCTGGCATCAGCTGCCTTCTCAACAACTTCAGGGATTGATTCAATAAATTCTTTTAATTACACTGCAAAGAAACGCGTACGGTAGTGCAGCTGCAGACGCCGCGTTTTGGGGATGCCGGGGGTTTGATTCCTTCGGTGACAGGGGCATAGGGAGCAGCGGAAGGCGGTGGCGGCCCTGCCGGCGGCTCAGCTCCGTGGGGTTTCGCCGTCTCCCGGGTTTGCGCTGCCCCGGCAGTCCCTGCTCCGAACCAGCCTGCGACTCGAGGGGAGCTGGGAGCGAGCGGCGTCCGCCGGGTCTCTGGGAGCCCACGGGGCGGCCCCGCGGGCGCCTTTGATGCCTGCCTCGGTGCCTGCGTGGGCTGTGTTCGCTTCGGCAGGGAGTCGCCTCCCATCTTCCTCCCTTCCTTCCTCCCTCCTCAGGCCTTCGCGAGGCGCAGGGTGCTTGGCGTGCCAGCCGGGGCACCCGCCGCGCGCCCGGCCTGCCAGAGAGCAACATCAAACGCGGCCCTCGTTTCATCTCAAATCAAGCCCTTGAATCTGTGGAGGGATTTTGCATAAATGCAAACGGAGGGGTGCGATTTATCGTTATTGCCTTTTTCATCTCGGTGCTGTTTTGAAATCATCAGGCGCCTTTGAAGTTCGGGGAGGTGCTGTGCCCCCTCGTACAGCTGGGAGAGCAGAGTGCACAGCGGCCGCCTCGCACCCCTGCTGCGCAGCCAAGGCACAAACAGCTCCTGCGCTTCCCACACCTTTGTAGTTTAAGTCCTAAAAAATAGTATTTTCATTTCCATTCCCCTTCGCTGTTTTCTTCTGGATTTGCTTCCACTTGAACACGCTCTTGTCTTTTCTTTTGCAATTCTGCCCATTTCGGCAGGGTGACCCTGAGGCCTTCGCATGCCCTCAGCCCGCCAGCATCTCCTGGCATGCGATGAGCTCCCTTTCGGAGCAGGAACTGCTTTGTGCCCTCACACCATCCTGGAGGGAAAAAACGACATGTGAGGGCACACAATAGTGGGGAAGCGGGGCCAGTGCGAGTTTTTCCTTTTAAATGAGGATACCAACTCTGGGAGCAGATCGAGACCCTTGGCAGCGCAATCGCGCTGTTTGAGGTGGCATTAACCAGGCACACAGGAGCTTTAGGAACCGTAAACGGTGCTAAGGCAGGTTTAACTCACAGCTTTGTAGCACTGATCTTCAGATGTAAAATTGCAAGAACATTTAGCTAGAAGAATGTATCTGCACAGAGATGTTTTCAAGTACAGAATGTGTTGTTGAATTCAAAGCAGAAGGAGTTAAGTTTTAGTACCAAAATATTTGTTAAATTTAAGAGAAGGAAAACAACATGCTACCTCAGTATATTAATCTATATTACGATGATTTAGGCCATTAACTGTGAAGTACTAGGACATGAAAGTGTAATGCAAGGTTTTATCATAAACTCATTCTCACTGTATCTCTCTATTTCTCCAGTGTTTTCACTTGAATCAGTTGTTTTAATTATGCTGTGATTCAGTTTCTATTGCATGTTTATGATTTTGGATGAGTCCGATGTGCAGTTACATCCATTAAAGCTGGTTATTTTTCGCTGCCTAATGATAAAGCTGAAGAAGGAGGAAACAGTCTCAAAGGGCCCTCTAGACACTCACGGCACCATGAGAGAGGCCCCGATCCCTGCACGGGGCCGGGCCAAACCGAGGGCAGCGTCGCGGGCGCCTCCGCCGGCTCCGCCGCCACGAAACACAAACATCCGCCGCTCCCTCCGGCCGGAAAACCGGCGAGGCTGGCGCGGAGAGCCCCGGCCTCCGCTCCTGCCGCCCCAGCCGTCCTTCCTCTTCAAGGAATTGCTGCCGAGGTTGCGCACCCAGATGAAAATACACATTTTTGTGTTTTGTTGGCACTTCGGGGTGCTGTTGTTAGAGCAGCAATATTCCTAGGAACGTTACACACACGAAATACATAGCTCCAGAGCCTGTCGGATTTAAGGCAGTTATCCCGGGCTTTGTGAAGTGCTCACTTTTTGTGCTGCAGCACTTGCATTTTTCTTCGTCTGGTGTTTTTACAGATGCTGGAAGTGAGCCATCATGTTAAAACTGGTGTTGCCAATTGATCGAACAGGAGGAAGACCCCCAAGATCAATGCAAGGAGATAAGGCGAACAATTTTGCAGCCTCTTATTAAAAAATACTTTTATAAATATTTTGTTTTGATGCATATGATGTTCCCAGCATCTGGTTGTGTGGCCGAACTATCTTGCAGCAGATAAACATCAGGCACGGTTCAGGCGTGTTCAAGTGCAGTTTGCTTGTAGAAGCAAGATATTCCTTTTTATCTCTTTAGGAGCCAAGTGCTTATCTATTTGTAGGCAACTTCAGAAAGATTATCTAAATATGATGGTGCTTTTGCATTGCTAATAATTCCGCATATATCACAGTTATAGGGAGTATTCAGTAGTATTAAAATTACTCTGAAAACTTCTGATGTCACAGGAGAAAAAAGGTAGGTAGAGCAGTAGAGGTGGGTTTCTGCCAGCTCAGGAGTTCTTTCTTTACAAAAGTGACAAGCTGCTAATTCATGACTTTGTTTCTGGTTATCAGAGGGAGAGAGCTGTGAGAGGTTGCATAACCCAGGTCTCTGCCAAGGAAAGAATCACACATTCTGTATTTTTATTACATTCCACATGTCAGTGCGGCCTTCGGTTTTCAAAGCAAACTACAAAAAGGCAAATGTAAGGCAGACACGCCGGATCCAGCCAGGGGCTTGTTACCAGAGATAGTCCGAGCAACAGGGAAGCAGGGAGGATTCCCCTTCCCTGGCCCGTGGTCAGAGGGCAGCAGGCTCAGAGATCCAGCTGTGTCCCCAAGGCACCTTTTCCTTTGATAAGGAAGCTTTTACAGCCCAAACCTTGCTACATTTTTAGGCATTTTCCGCAGCAGCAGAGGGGATTGGTGATGCAGCACTGCCAGGTCATGAGGTTACTGCAGGTTTCAGGAAACTGTGGTGCTCTCTTAAAGTCCAGATCTGGTTCTGCCGCGAAAGATGAGTAAAAAATCTAGTCATCCTGTAACTGGAGAAAGGCATGAGGAAATGTGTGGTTAATGACACGCCACAAAAACACATATCTATAATTTCATATAAGAATATAAAATCAAGCAGATCTGATGATGCTAGATGTGAAATGGGAAAATACTGGTGATGGTTTAGATTTTCCTTCAAATAACAGAATGATTGGAAATAAATGCAGACTTTCTGCTTCATCTCAGCCTAGGAGGCTGGAATAGAAAGCAAGGATTTGTTCTGAAGTTTAGAGAGAAAACATCCGTTTTTAGTTACAAAAGAAAATTGCCTTGGGGTTACTGGTTGGCAGGGCTATTTTACTAAGGAATGTCTCCTCATCTCCCACAAAGGCACTGTTCCCATTAACTGCTTTTCATCTTCGAAGCACAGAGCACTCGGTCTCTCTGCCTAGCCCTTAGTGGGCGTTTCCTGGCTAATTTCAGGTTCTGCATTTGGATATCTTCAAAAATTGTGTGTGAAATAATATTCTTGACCTTAATTTTGGTTAGTATTGAAAGTGGTTGCTTTGATGAGTAGCAGATCTTTATGTTCTATACTATTTCATACTATTACGAAAATGTCAACATGATTTTTACTTCTATTAATAATTTGTCAAGTACTGATGGATGCAGTCTCATTTCAAAATTGCAGACTCATAACACAGAATTAAGATAATAGTCATTTTAGAGCATGACCCTATGAAAGCTTAGGTGAACTGCAAACGTTTAGGAAAGGTGATATTATAGAAATGCTATTCCCCCTCTGCTTTTGTTATTCTCAGCTCTCTATAGTTTTACAGAAGACTGGAAGTAGCTCCTGCCAGAGTTCATTGTAGAAGTCTCTAGAGAACAACTTAAGGTATTTCAACCTTGTAGCACTGACTTAACTAAAAATGTGATTTAAGTGAGTTTAAATCAGGGTGCAACTGTGGTTCTTGTGTGCGTATACAAAAGGGTGACCTGCTCCCTGATACCTAACAGGCTTCTAACACACACTTCTTCTGTACAGGTTTTCTGCTTATATTTTTCTTCCATCTTTTCTTGTCTACACCAAATGAACTTGAGATGTACTTAAAATAATGGGAGGCATTTTGGGTACGTTGTTTCTATTGGAGGCATTCTTGTCATTTGCCTGAGCATGATGGAGACTGAAATCTCTTGTTGCAGGACCCTGAATCAGGAAATGAATCAGGAATGAAGCAATGGGCAGTCAGTTGAAATGCTGATTGCCATCCAGAACAGAGCTGAAAAAGGAACTGATTAAGTGTTTTGGTTCGGCTGGAATGTACAGCTCGAGTGCAGTAAGGAATGAGTAGGTCTTTTATCCTTTGGGGAAGATTCATGAGACACATGTGATATAACCCATGCGTAGACTGAACAGATGAATTTACTGCTACTTGTATGTTATTCAGTGGAATTTCATAAAAAGCTACAAAGCTAGAATATAGATTTTAAATATACTATTGAATTTTTTTTTTTTTTCTATTATTAAGTAACTGGGAATTAACTCCTCTAGGCCATGTCACGGTCACATAATCAGAAAATACAATTTAGCATTAGAATTGAAATCTGTGAGTCATAGAATCATAGAATCATAGAATGCTTAAGGTTGGAAGGGACCTCTAGAGATCATCTAGTCCAACCCCCCTGCAGAATCCTTAGAAAAGGTTGGTAACAATGCTTTTTCCAAAAGATTCAGACCTTATCCCAGTGTTAAAATGAGTCCTGCTGGGCCACTGTGAAGGATGTATGATTTTAAAAGCAAGAAGAATTGATTATACTTGAAAAGTCACTTTCATAATTTCCAGAACATATTTGCAGTCATCTGCAGCTGAAGGCCATATTGCCCACACACTTCATAGCTCCATCTTGGGCTGTGTTTATAATTTCAACGTAAGGTTTCCCTCCTGCTTCTGATCTCATCCCCAATATCATCTAGATTCCTTAATAGAAAAGTAACTTCTGTAGCAGATTGGCAGTGAACATATTGAATCTATCACATCAAAGAAATAGTTGTAGGATGGTGTTAAGACTCTGCTCCTTTTTAAAGCAAACTGCACGGGCAGATCTTTGGGTCGCTGTGTAATTTCACTGCCTTTGATCACAGTCCCTACAGCTGTAGCTGCGTGGAAGAATCAGATGCAGCCGGAGCGCTGTGAAGGCTAACACAGAGTCTTCTCCCTGCTTCCTGAGACCAGCATTACTGGAAACCTAGGGATACAGCAGTCAAAACAAATAGTAATATTTTTGTACCTATTCAGCAGGTAGACCTTTTAGTTTCTACAACATATTGATACCAGAAATCCTGGGGGGACATTGATTATTTTAAAAAAAAAATATCTTTATGTAGAATAATAGTAGTATTCTCAAACGAGTTTTTTTTACAAAAGTCACCTAAAGTAAAATACACATATATACTATTTTCTAGACTTATTTACTACTGTTTACAATAGGTAAGTGTAAGCTATCAGTATTTTAAAGTAGGGAGACTATATTAAAAAAAAATCCCCTAAAAAAGTTTGAATAGCAATACAGAGATCTGGTGGTAAAATTACTTCTAAAAATCGCTGGTAAAAGTTTTAGTTGCACATGCCTTTAATTATATGTCCCCCTCCATTTCCTAAATACTGTTGTCAGAATACAAATAGCTGCAAGTATTTTAGGTTGTTTCTGCGTGTGTGAACCACATTTCAAAGTCTAGTGTTTCATGTTCCGACTTTTAAAGTAGAAAGAATCAACATAGTTACCCGCAGAGTTTTAAGGCAATCCTTGTATGCCTATGTCCTGATACAGCTTTTAATTATACAAGCAGGTTTTTCCCCATGGGTTTCTTCCTTTTCTAACATGACTAACGCACAGGATGCTGCAGCTGCTTCACATTTCATTCTTATTTTCATCAGTAGGTGGCTCCAGGACTTACTTACTTGCATGCTCTTAACCCAAAGGCAGAGCTTTATTTTCACATAGGGTTTTTTTTAAGATCTCTCATCGCAACAGGGATCTCTGGAGTGTCTGGGGTTTGGTTAATGGTACAGAGGAGCCTTCAGGACAGTTTTCAGCTTCTGTAATCAGGAAATCTTCTCCGTTTCCCACTAGTCACTCTGTGCTTTCCAATTCAAATATCAATATTAAAGGCCTCAATCTTAAAACCATAAAGTGACGAGCATAGAAATTCCGAATGAATTCTCCGGAGTTCTTCAGCCAGGCTGCAGTGTTTTCCCATTGCTGCTCGCCTGGGTGACACAGGACCCATGGTGGCAGCGGGGGGAGTTGTGCTTTCCTGTCTCGGGCGGAGGGAGCACGAAGGGAAGAATTGTCTGCGGCTTCCCGAGTATTTGCTGATGGAAGAGGAAGATACAAGGAGCTTGCATCCTCTTCTGGCTCCAAGGAAGGAATTCTCAAATGTTTACAGACTCTTGCCATCGGCCATTGTAACCTGTTTTTGTCCCCGTTTCCTTTGATTGCTCAAAATGTCCTTTGGTAATAGAGTAAGTGCTAATTTTTTAAATATGGAAACAGGAAGCATACAAAAGAGTCTTTCATTTTAGCGAGTTAAATTACAGAGAAATAGAAGAAACTTCTTGAGCGTAGACCTAGATCAAAATATTTTTGCATTAATTAATACTAAAAGCTTATGTTTATAGTGGAAAGGTTAATTTGAAGAAAAAATATTATTCCCTGTGATGTCATCAACGCTGTCAGCGTTTTTCACTCTGTCATATGGGAGAACATCTGGGAAGGCAGCAGCAGAAAACTTGTGTGTAGCAATGTGAAAGCTTAATTTTAAAAAACGAATTTGCCCAAATCATTGACTTTTGGTAAATATTGTGGCAGAGGTGCCTTAGAAATCCCTCATGTGATAAAAGTGCCTGAAGGGAGCAAGAGGCCCAGGCACCGCCAGCCTGCGTGCTCCGAACTGAGCAGGAGAAACTCCGGCCTTCATGGCTTGCTCCAAATACCCTCGAACTCCCTCTGTGCTTCCTTGGGAAAATCAGCTCCCTACCCTGGCTCTGCTGTGCTTGGGGTCTGGACCAGCAAACAGGCTCCTTACTGCTGGGGAGCTCAGCGAGCCGCCACGAACGGCATCTGCTGCCGGCTGCCTTCAGGAGCTGTGCTTTGAAAGAAAAGGCTCTTGGTACCGTTTTCTGTGATTTTTCACTGGGGTGGAACTGGTAGACTTCTTGCAAACGTAAAAGTGTCACAATTATTATCAGAAAAGTGATCGGAGAGAGACACGTCTGCTAGATGCCCTTGAAATGTTATGTTAGCTGCTGCTTTGCTTTCCTTGTCCGGCTGAGGGGGAGCATCAGTCCACTCCCAGGGTATTTTCAGGCCTTTCAGTTTTCTTTTTTATTGTTTGTAGGGGTTTTTTTTGTCTTGTTTTGGCAGATTTTGCTTTAGATCAAGGAGCCCAAGAAGGCGGTTTTAATCTCTCCCGAAAAGAAGCTGAAGCCTCTTATCGAAGCAGCAGAGAGAGAAGGCAGTGCGTAACCTGTGCCATCAGCTCCAATAACATAAACTTGCAGAAGCTCTGCTGATATCTTGTGTATACAAGTTTGGGTAGGATTTGGCTCAGTCATCAACTTTTTAACCATTAGATTTCTATAGTCCACAGCTAATTCTACTCAGCGTGTCTTTGTACAGACCTGGCTGGTTTTGGTGTGTGTGGCACCGAGCTGGCCCTGCTCCGGCTCTGGGTTTGCAGCCATTCTAGGACATGAAAACAAAAAAAGTACCGCAGCTGTGGAGCGGATGTGTTAATCTTGTCCTGTAAATAAACTTTCTAAGCAGAACCCACTGGTTTGGGGATGGGGTTGTGGGCAGTGTCAGGTTAACTCGTTCTCACTCCAGTTACGCATCTGGAGCCAGGGCTAGGAGGTGTCACGGCAAGTCCGTGTCCAAACGGAGCGACCTCATGGGAAGCAGGGAGGGCCGGCTCAGACACACCACGTGTTCATGAAAGAAAACACAAAAAGGAATGTGTATGCCCTGTGTTTTACAAGACTGCTTAAAAAGTAGCTTGCCTAGGTTAGTAGTGCACAGCGATGTGCTTCTCAATGAGTTAGTTCACACATGTTTTCATATAATTCCTGGGAAAATGTGCAAGAGGGGTGTATATGTGTGCGTAAACACATACAGTTGTGCAATATACAACATACTGGGTCTATAACTTTATGTATCTCTGTGCATGTGTGTATGTATGTTTATATTTATATATTGTTATACTTAGAACTAGATGTAAGAAGAAAGGTTAATCTCAGCGAATGCCGTCTGTACGAGGCCCTGTCTATTTTTAGCTGACGGTTGGTTTTGCTACTGTTTTCCTTCCTAGGTGTTTTAAGTGCAAGTCAGCAGCTCATTTAAAAAGCTAAAGATGAAATGCAGCCAAAGAACAAGTTAGATGGAAGAAATATCCTAATTAGAAACTTTTTGTGGGTTCGAGGGATGATAATTCAGCAGGATTCTTGTTAAGCTTTAGAAGGATTTAAAACTGTTCCTAGGTGACCTTGCCCTTTTGCTGTATTTAAAAAGATTGATGATCTCACGAGCAGAACAAGTGGTCATACAAAGCAGATAGAGGGCGGGTAGACGCAATCACAGTATCACAGAAAAAAATCTGTATTCATTCTTAAATTTATAAATGGTGCTCAGCAACCTGATGCTGGTAGCTCATGGTATGGGACAACATTGTTTTAATGATGTTGATGAGATGAAAGAATGGTGCAAGATAAGTCATCCAGCAGCAAACACTTAAATTTTGTTCAGAAGCAACTTCTGGCTGCTTAAAAAAGGGGGAATGAAGGGTTTCTCTTCCATTCAAAAGAGAAGGGCCAGGTGAGGCCAGCGTGGACAAGGCGCCGCGTTGCCTCTTCAGCGCTGTTGGAACCTAAAGCGAAGAGTGAGACTTGGGTGCTGGGTGATGGTCGCTGCAGGTAGCAGTGCAGAGGCTGTAAGTGGCTGTACCCTAGTTGCCTGATGAAGCAAAATAGTTGCTCGCATTTTTCACAGTGGATGTTATTCCGCAGCACGATGCTCTGTGTCAATGGCCTTGTCGTTGTTCTGTAACTAAAGTTATTTTACCAGACCCGGTCGTGACGGTATTTCTGTCTATGAGCAGCCTCTTTGGATATGATGTTGTCGTGATCATTGTGAACTCCCTGTGATTTATGGGGCGTATCTGATAGGAGCCGCATATTACTGTTGATAGGCTGCTTTGCACACATCCAGCTAGAACTCCCTTTGGTATATTGTTTTACCAGCATTTTATTGTTTCCTTTTACCATTACAGATAGGTAAAAACGGAAGCTGTCATCTTTTACATTTGCTTTCTCTTCCTGTCTGATTCACTTAGACCTCTCCATTGGCAACTAGAGTAGATGAATCATGTTTAATTTCCTTTAAAAGCAATTGTTGATTTACCCAGCTTGTGTAGACTTCAGATAAATTTTATTTCAGTCTCACCTAAAAATTTGCCCAGTGTTGAAGCCCTGTGTGCATTTTATATTTTGTGGTTTTAACATAGTTAGGCCTCATTACAGCCTTTAAAGGAGCACTTTTAGCAATATATAAAACAAGTTTAAACATAGTTCTCAAACATGGTTTTAAAGCCAATGTAAATGAAGTCTTGTAATGCCACATTCCAGGGATTCTGACATCAGAGGAATCTCTGCAGTCATAAATTTTCATATTAAAGCTGCTGGATTTTTATATGCCTGAAAGAAGCAAGACTGGGGCCTGATGTGGAGAAGTAATAGGCTAAGCATTCAGGGCACTAACATTTCTCTTTTCATGAAATACTACTTTGCTGTCTGGAAGATAATTGTGACGTATAATTTTTGATACAAGAAAATCGGGTTTCTTTAAAAAAAAGAAAAGAAAAAGAAAACTTCAGGAAAAAGGAGCATCCATCATTGCTCCACGTGACGTGATCCCGATTCTTTTGAATGTACAATTAAAGAGTCTTTGTCTTGTTTTCTTTCAGATTCTTCTCACTCCTTTCATCGAGATGAGACTATAGTTATTGCCCTCGCGTCTGTGTCCGTGCTCGCGGTGCTGATTGCTGCGCTCTTCTTTGGATACCGCATGCTTGCAGGTAGTGTGTTGAAGATACTGGGTTTTTTATTCTTTTTTCTCAATGCTGTGCTTACGTCTTCTTGCCCAGTGCCCATTGTATGCACGTATACAGCGTTTCCCTTCTCCTCTCTGGCATTTCCTGGTCGTATATCCCTTTCATAACAGTCTAGAGAGGTTTATAATATTTTCTCCAAGTTGGGATTTTGGGACCCATTTCTGTTCAACAAATCCCCCGTTCAACGCAGGCAATTTAAGGGAAGATGGGACTCTGCTTTACAGTTATTGTCAGTGACACTGAATTACCTAAACAGCAGATAGCTCATGGGGTCTGCCATCAGTGCCTCCAGTGCTGTTTTTACTGATTCCAAGAGGGTTTTACAGGATTCCTTTTGGGTTGTCCTCTCCTTCCCTAGAAAGAGTGTTCCTGGTGAATTCCAAGTGAGTTTTTTTGTTTTCATGTGTCGTATGGCAAACCCCTGAACCTGCCTGCTTCCCCCTGCCTTACAGGAGACCGCAAGCAGGGTTTGCACAGCATGAACATGATGGAGGCAGCGGCATCAGAACCCTCGCTGGATCTCGATAATCTGAAATTACTGGAGGTAAATGTTGAACTCGCTTTCTCAGTCCTCCAGCTGAGCGGAGCACCTGCGATCACAGTGCTTGCCACATAGAGTTACAGAAATAAATATATCCGTACACTTCTGTAATGTTTTCTTCAAACCTATACTTAAGAAAACAAATCAAACAAAACCCAAAGCAAAACAAAGATTTCCTCAATTTCTTTGCCTGTTTGTGTCAGCAATACTACTGGTGTCAGTTTGACCGTGTTCTGCAACACTCCGAGGGCTGGGGAAAGGGGACTGTGCTGTGTTTCAGTGTCAGGTGAAAAATCCAAAAATCCTCTATGTTTGGCATGGGTGGCTCTGCAAGTGCAGTGCCCTGCGGCGGTCGCTCGCGATGCTCCGGCGCACCGCAGGTCAGGGGGGAATATTTCACTGGCGGTGCATTTCCGCGTGTCAGTTGTCACCCTGTGGGACTGTCTCTCGTCACAGCTACTAGGGGCCAACCACAGAGCTTGGTGTGAGCGATATCCTCAGAAAGCTGCAGAATCTTGTGTCCTCAAGGGGCACACAGAACTTGCATGAGATGTTTTAAAGCTTTTAGCCAAAAATCAATCAATCAATAGCAATAGGGTGATGTCTTTGTGAGTGGGATACAGAGGGTGGCACTTTTCTTCCTTTTGCACCTCCAAAGTCATTCCTAGAGACGCGGGCTGCAGAAAAGTCGTCCCCCCGCACTGGGGTCTGGGCAAATGGTGGCAGCAGACAAGGCAGCCAGGTAGCCTTGGTGCCTTCTGGTGAAAGAAAGTAGTTGAGATAAAGGCTGCAGGACTGCTAAGATACACACTGCAGAACCATGCAGATCCCCAGGTGCAATTATTGCTACTAACTGCTGGAAGAGGCAGTGCCAGGGAGGGCTTGTACAGGGTCTGCGCTGCCCTTTCTCAGACGCGAAGCGCCCCGCTCTTGGGCCCCGTCCTGCGCTGTGGAACAAATTATCTTACTTTGTGTTTGCCTTCTCATGTGCCTGTGAGGGAAGTATCTTCTGTCTTTACACCTTGAGGTGACTTGCTGCCTCTTTGCATTTTATTGCGAGGAGTGCCTGCTGTGGAAAGACTGAGAAACAAAAAGTCTGGCTGTCAAATTATGCTTTCCTGTAGGCGTTTTTATCATCTTGAAAAGCATTAATTTATAATCCCTTTATCCTTTCTAGTCCATTTGTAAGCGTTTTAAAAGATGTTTGTCCAGGAAATCGCTGTAATTTCATGTCAAGGTTCTCTTATCAGGGTTTGAATTGACTATACTCTTAAATCCTGGTGAAGTGAGATTTTTTTCAGCTTACAAAGCTAGGACTGTGTCCTGCATTCAGGGTCAGAGCAGGGATCTCATCCATCTCCGTTGCCGTGGAGATGGGAAAGGTTTTTCTGTGGCAACACAGAAAAAAACAGAGTGGGCTCCAGACTGAAGGTTTCCAGGTAGCACAGAATAATTCCTGTCTGTGAAGTACCTTTGTATCTCTTTTAGACTTTATTTTGCACTGCAAATGGATTTATTACTGCTATTACTATCCTTGAACATACCTAGTATACAGTTTAATACCCATGATCTCAGGAATTTATTAAAACTGGTCATGTAAAAGCTAAAAAAATCTTTGGTAGCCAAAATCTGAATAAGGGAATTGTCAAAGCAAGTCAAATCATGGATTTTACTCATCCTGTATATAAAGTTGCTTAATAGATGATTTATGATTTATGATTTGAGTATTTAAACTGTAGATCAGTTTAGTAAGATCTAATTTGGCCTATCTTAATATTTCCAGTTCCGAAGCAGCTTTTCTGGCAATGTTTTACTTCTGGCTTTCAATACAAAATATTCACCATTTTGTACAGTGTAATGCAGCATAGAAGTTGGCTTATATTCCTTATGGAGTGCAAACTTTGATCTTTGTCTTCATTTATTAATTAGTGAACTACTAATTTTTTTTTTTTCTTTTTTTGCAGTTGATTGGCCGGGGACGATACGGAGCAGTGTATAAAGGCTCCCTAGATGAGCGCCCTGTTGCTGTGAAAGTTTTTTCTTTTGCTAATCGCCAGAACTTTGTGAATGAGAGGAACATTTACAGAATTCCACTGATGGAGCATGACAATATTGCCCGCTTCATTGTGGGAGATGAAAGGTTCACTGCAGATGGACGTATGGAATATTTATTGGTGATGGAATATTACCCCAACGTAAGTGTCTCAAACAAAAAAAAGATAGATAGGTTTAGTTTCCTAAGAGTAGCTGGATAGAAAGGTTATACTTTACTATTTACCACTGCTTTTCATTAGTTCTTCTTGCAAAGTAGTTATCTTTGCCTAGTGTCATGTAAAAATAATCCATATAAATGACTGTTTTAATGAATCCTAATGGATCTACTGTAATACCCTTAAGGCTTCCCAGTGAGGGTTACTGAACGTAGGCTGATGAATTCTTGACTGTAATACTTTGCTCTTAGTTATGGTGCACTTTTTCATCATCAAGGCCATGCCATGTTTAAGGATGGTATTTGAAGAAATCTTTTTGATTAAAATATTTAAGAAATTTGAAACTTTTTAATATTAAAACATTATGCTTCTATTATGGCAGACTCAGTGGCAACAAATGACAGTTTTTGATTTTGAAACTTCATGGATCCAATATTGTTTTCAAACTATTTTTTTGTACTATAAGTCACTTGTTTTTTCTCCTGTTATCTTTCTTGAAGTATTCTGTGACATAGCCTGCTTATTCTACTACATCATGTGCTGATGATAAAGGAGAAGTCTTATGCAGCCTTACTTCCCACAAATCTCCTTGTGCTCCTTTTCAAAGCTCCGTAGCTAACTGAATATTTACGTCCTCAAATTTGCTGATCTAGTTTGGAACCCTCCGTGTGCACACACATCCATGCATTGAAGCAGAAATTGTTTAAAACGTACAGCATCCCTGTCAACTGCTTATCATGAGAAATCATAAAATGTAAAGTATATGGGGGGTGTGGGAATATATAAATATGCATGCATTCATTTTATACTTTTGTATTTCTTTTTTTTTTTTTTTAATAGAAAATGACTATCTTTTCAGTTAAATAATTTTTACAACTCTGTTTTGTCTCAGCTAGGTGAGGTTATGTTGTATTAACTGCAGCATGTGAAAGGGCTGGCAGAAGCCTGATTTGTTATGGAGACAACTGGACAAAATCTTCCCACTCAAGCAGCAAAAGTAATCAGAGTAGTAATAAAGAGCAGCAGTGATAGCCTCTCTCAAGATGCTTAAGATACATGTGTGTACTTAAAGATAAATATACATACTTATACATATAGCTGTGTATTTAAGAAGACAAATTCAAGAAGACAACATAACACTAGAAGATAATGTAAAAAGTATCTTAACTGAATCTTAAGTATCTTAACCTTTCTAAAATGAAAACGCAGTTGAAAAAGCAGTGTCAGTTTATAAGAGATGGACATCCAAGAAGAGACTGCAGAAACTAGAAAGAGCCCCAGAAAAGCTCAGTCACATCCATAGTATAGGTACAGTAGCAAAGGACCTCAGCTCTGGCTACAGATGCAAAAATAACCCCCCTCACTCTATCTTACTTTCAACTAGTTAAGAAAAATCCAGTGAGTACCATAACTGTCATAACAAGTGAACTGGCTTTGCTGTTTTCTTGTGTGAACAGGATTTTCAGTTGAAATATAATTTGGCTGAAAAATGTTCCTTGTTTATATAAACTGGATCTGCCAAAGATCTGTACAGATGAGGCTTACCACATTGTATTACCAGGTTCTTTCTCAGTGAGGTATTAAGAACAGGAAGATGAGCCCAAAATCAGTCCACGAGTGGTTTGGAAGTTACTGGAAAAAGTGCACAGCAGGTGTAATTAATTCTCAGGATGAGCTTTAATTGGGTGAGCAGATGTTCTGGGGTATGTTGAGCTAACAGCAAACAGAAGCAACCTGCTGCGGAAGCGCCGCTGAATGGGGATTCTGTGGTTCAAAGTGCAGCCACAAGACTTGTTTCAGGAAGGGACAACCAGCGCAAGATGTGCTGCTGGAGTATTTTTGTAGCCTTCCAAAAAGTGGTTCTCCCTGGAAATGCATTCTTGGAGATAGGTACTCACAAAGCACAACAGTTTTAGAAAACTGTTCAGAGTCTTCCCTCGGTGCAAGTCAGAAAAATCCAAGTTGTGTTACTATCCAAACGCCTTCAGGTCAGTGGAAGTAGCAATAATAAAAGGGAGAATGTGTGTGTATTCCTCACCAGCGTGCTGTGCTGATGGGGCTCGATTGCATGCCGGGTGCATAAACAGTGGGGAGAAGTCACAGAGTAGTTACAAGATACCTAAGAGTCACCCATTTGTTCCCCAGCAGTGAAATGTTCCTGTCTTTTAAGAACAATTAAGAATCACTGTTAAACACATAACAGAATATTACAATTGTCAAAAGAAAACTGTCAATTTTATCAAAAGTCATTACCAGAAAGAAAAACTATCCTTGATTTAGTATGTAATTCATGACTCTGACAAGAATAATCTCAGTTAAAAATATGTACCTATAAATCTTGACTGGGACTTTTCCTGAATTTCACTTATATTGAATTTCAATAAGAGCATAAAAATCACTGTCATCAGCCACTTTTTAAGTACATGGTGGTTAGCAAGCTGTGCAGCACAAAGAGCTCAGAAGGTGGTTTGAGATTTTCCACTTGCACCACACCAACATCCCTGTTGTCTTCGTTAGGACGGACCAAAATCTCAACCCACTAAACCAGGAAAATCTTTTACTGCAACCAAGTTTCTGGCACTTGGCTGGGGTTTAGGCCTACCATCATGATGTTCATTTTGTGTACTCCTTATTTCATTTTTTGCTTGTTCCTGCGGTGGTAGTTCCCTTGTATTTACTGCTTTTGACCTCTGAGCAGGTTCTCGGGTGTGAGGGGGATCATCTCGATATCCTAGATCAGCTGGAAAGCAAATGGACTTTAAAATCAGGGCAAACAACAGGAGGCCTCAGGAGTCACGAAGCTACAATCGTGATTTCCTGACGTGGCAGGAGGAGCTGGTAGCTAGGAGCAGCTATTGCTTTACTGGATAGAGTCTCAGTTTTCTTCATAAAAATATACTACAAATGTTATACCTTGTTGTATCCCTAAGATTTCATATTTAAATAGGCAAAAAGCGGGTAGCCTGTACTCCTTCATGGTACTGTAGTATTTTTACGGAGAAGGCAGAACTTCTTATTCATTATACATAAGGTTTTGGTTTTTTTTAAATTGAGTCTATTGTTGCTGGTGGCTACGTACATAAAAACTGCAGGGAGTGTCGTAGTTTGCAGCATCTGGCTCTGGTTTGAGATGGCAGTTTGAATTTCTAGAACATTTCAACATCCTAACTGACCTCTTCCTTTTTACTTTTCTGGAGATTCCACTTCAGCTTACTAAAACTTATTTTCATGTAAAACTTTTCTTCCAACAGGGGAATATGACATTATCTTCCCTTTTTTCTTGAGTGCACGTGGACAGTCTTTTATTCTGAACTATCTTGGTTGTTTTGTTTTGTTCTTTGCTTTGATGACTAAATACATTAGAGCAGGGGAGGTACCAGTGGGAGGTGTTCAGTGTTCTGCTAATGGTTCCAAGTCCACTGCTTAGTAACCTGGGCTGTTAAACCTGCAGTTAACTTTCTTCTTCTCTTGTTCAGCTACACTTTCTTCGAAAGAATAAATAAAACTATCATTTTTCTGTTGTGTTATAACTAATGTCATTCCTCATAAAGGCAAGACGTGTTGTTTTTCGATAAATAGTACATTTTCTGCTCTTCATATAAAGCCAGTGACAGTACTAAAGACCAGTGAAACTTGTGCCTGAGCTTGTGATTGACAACACTTGGGTAAACACGGACATGATTGCAGGATTAGATCTTTCAGGAGTGGATGAAAGCGAATCTTTTAAAGATTTTGGGTTGTTAAAGAATTTAATCCAGTATTTGTGTTTTTTTTAGGGCTCTTTATGCAAATATTTGAGTCTCCACACTAGTGACTGGGTGAGCTCTTGTCGCTTGGCACACTCCGTTACGAGGGGCTTGGCGTACCTGCACACGGAGCTGCCCCGCGGAGGTAAGGCCAGAGGGACGCCGCGCGATCCGCCACGCTCTGCCAGGGTCCCTCCTTCCTCTGCTCCTCTGCAACGTTCCGCATGGTGAATTAAGATAGCGATTACTCAGAACCTCTGTCCTGCCGAGCAAGACCCTGTCATGGGCCACGTCTGCACCCCTTGTGTGCAAACCAGAGCAAGCGACGGAAGCGGCGTCACGCAGCGCTGCTGTGTCCTGGCCATGGAGGGCGGCTGCGGCGGAGCCCGGAGCGAGCGGATGCCGCATTGCGCTTGTTTGCGGCCCGGACACGAATTGCCAACGCGCTATAGCTCGTGTGCGAACCACACATACGAAAAGAAATGCTTAATCTACCTCCCCGGTTTCATCACAAGTCTTCATTTCTGTCTCAGGGGACGGACCTCATCTTCTCTATTGACCGATGACGCTGTTGGATTTTCAGCGCCTTAAGAGCACTAGCTGAGGAACTGTGATTGTATGACAGATATTCTGTGATCTCTGATGTAACAGGCTACAGAATCTGGCCTGGTACTTAGGCATTAGTGTTCTGGCAGTAAATGAAAGGAATAATTAGTATAGCAGCATTAATTCTACATTAAGGTCTTAAAGTTTGAATTAAAATCCCAAATTATATATGTCAAATATGAAGCATCATCTCTGGCACAGACGGAAAACTGGAGATCCTGTTAAAAGAGCATGGCTGATACTACCTAATGTTGTACTCTTGTGTGCCATTGAAACGGCAGCTTTTATCTTAACTTTGTCATTTTAAAATGTGCAGCCAGTTGTGTCTGTTAGCAGCCAGAAAACGTGTGCCCTTTCCATCCCAAAGGAAGATGGAGCCATAAATTGGACTATAAATGCTAGGAAGGAACCCAGGGAGTAAATTCTTGAGAACAGTAAAACCAGTTTTATAGTCCTCGCTGATTTACTTGAAAAAAACAAAACAGCTCTATCAAAAAAGCATATAAACTAGGACAACTGAGATTATTCTTTGGAGGTCAAATCCACTGCAAGGTTAATGTGTTCAAACTCTCAGGCATAATATTGACCACGTATCTTCTGAATATGTGCCGGGCGCTATCAGAATGTAAACAGCTGTGAAAAACCTACTTTGACACAGGTTTGTGGATATGAGGGAGCATAGGGGGCCTGGCTGGCTGGGCTCTGGCAGCAGGTTTGTATTTGAGCACATACTTTTTCCTGTGATATTTCATGACACTTCAGCATGATATTCCATGCTGAAATATCTTTTGGACATGAAAGCAGCTTGTTGGTGAACACTAAAACTAATATATTGTACAGATACAGCCAGTTTTCTATACATAGCATACTGTGGTGCTCATAAAGAAGCAAAAATGTCAGCTTTCTAAAAAACAGGTTGATTTTCTGTTTTTATTAACTGTGCAGACACAACAAGGTTCTCTTGTTTTGCCAAACAGTGCAACTGCTCAAATAACGAGTCCTTTCACATGTCCAAACAGACCATTACAAACCTGCGATATCCCATCGTGACCTCAACAGCCGCAACGTCCTGGTGAAGAACGATGGGACGTGCGTAATTAGTGATTTTGGGCTCTCCATGAAGCTAACTGGAAACAGGCTGGTGCGCCCCGGGGAGGAAGACAACGCAGCCATTAGCGAGGTAAGTGCAAATATAAATAAGCTGCTGTATAAAGGGAGAAAAATGAGTATGGAAGTAAGGTTGATACTTGCTTGTTGCTATGGTTATAAGGTGGTTTTTAAGGTGGTGCAATTCCTGTTGGGGAGGATTGCTGCAATAGGGGGAGAAGTGGCTGAAACCTTGAAAAGGTGAGACTGGTTCTTATGTCAAAAAACTTGAAAACGAGTCCAGCATTATTGAAAGGTGATAGAACTGCCATTCTGGCAGGCTGAAGCGCTCTGTGTCAGGAGTTGGTTGCAGCATTGGTGGCAGTGTTGAGGATACAAATCCCTTGGGTCTTGTGTTGAAGATATTACTTAAGTCCAAATACTCTTTGGAAAGTTCTTTTTATTTTCCTTTTTTTTTTTTTTTTCCCCTAAATGGTACCATATTGCATTCCACATTTTATGGCTGTATCTGTGGGTGTCATCTGTAATTTCCTGGACGTGAAATGGGTGCACCTGGGGGAATGAAAACGTTCAAAAAGACATGGACCAACTGAGAAAGAACCAGAATAGAATCAAAGGAGGTGCTTGAAAATGTGACCTAGGAGAAAAGATTGAAAGAATTAGGGTTGTTTAGTCTAGTGAAGTAAAGACAGAGACAAGGCTTCAAATATGTAAACAGCTGCCACAAAGAGAAAGGAATAAACTGTTCGTATTTACTGTGGATAGGACAAGAGATAAAGGGATTACATTGCAGGAGGGAAAATTTAGGTTAGATATGAAGAACTCTTTCTGATCTGTAGAAGGGCAGTGAAGCTCTGCAATAGATTGCCAAGGAAGGCTATAGAATTTGCAAGATTTTATGATTTTTAACAACAGATAGGAAAAACAGCCTTCAGGAGACCTGGACAGAAAGAAGTTACAGAGCTTGTATTTTTATGATGCTGTGATTCAGAGAGGGCTGCTTTGTTGTTTTGTTTTTGTATATGTCTAAATATAGGGTTCTCTGCTTCAGTGAGACTACTTTAAACGAAGTAAATTCCAAAATGCTTCAGGGTATCTGTCTTCTTTTTGCTCTTAGCATTAAATCTTTACATTTTATTCCAAGAACGTGTTGCCCAGTTCTAACAACTTCCCGTAGAGAGGAAGAATTACAGGGGTGCCTCCTAGCACAGAGGTGCCCTTGCTCTGTCTCCCCTCGCTGAACGAAAGGACACAAGGCTGCAAATGCAGAGCGGTGCTGTGGCCTGTCCTGCAAAGACTGGGGAAAAGAGCTCAAATCTACCATATTTCCTGGTGGAAATGAGCATGAGTGCATCTTCCAAGGCTGTGAATCACCTGTAAACCTGGAAGATGTAGGGGAGAGCCTGGCCAGCAGTCCAGGAATAAAGAGAACAAGTTACTTGTTCAGCCAAGTCCTCTCCTGTTATGGTACGTACTTTGACATATGATAGAGTAATTTTAGGAAAAAAAGCACTTCTGCTATATGGAAAATATATATGTGAGAACATTGTGTAAGGGGCAAAATTATTATTTTGTTTAGGTGCAAACAGTGTGTGACAGAGCACAGAAAGGGTTTTATTGTGACCAGGCAACTGATAAAGAGTCTGGAAGCTGAGGACGTTGATTAGAAGAGATCTGCATTTTCTGTTAAACTGTAGAAAACATGAAACGAAGTTGGGTATAAATAAAAAATCAGTAAATTGAACATGCTGAAGGATTTGCTTCCTGATTTGAAACTTTGATTTTATGCTTTTCCAGGTTGGTACAATCCGCTATATGGCCCCAGAAGTGCTCGAAGGAGCAGTGAACCTGCGGGACTGTGAATCTGCTTTGAAACAAGTAGATATGTATGCGCTGGGCCTTATCTACTGGGAGATATTTATGAGATGCACAGACCTCTTCCCAGGTAAATAAAAGAAGCAGGAAAAATTAAAGGGAAAACAGTATCAGCAACCAAAGTTAATCCCTACCCAAGCTTTTCAAAGTGAATCCTTCATAGAAAGGAAATAATTTTCACAAGTAGTTTTCACCATTAGGTCAGTGCCATCTAGTGTTCAGAGTAGTGTTGTTAGCAGTAAATAACTGAAAGTGTCCATGGCCTCTCCTAACCGGCTTGAAAGCCTCGTGGTGGTGCAGTCTGAGCACCGTAGTCACTGTCCAGAGTTCTCGAACACTGTGAGTTGGGCTGATTGCAAAAACAGTCTGTTCGGTCCTCAAAACTGATACAGCTTCCCAGAGCCTCCTCATGAATAAATGGATGGGGAAGTGTTGTGATTTTTATGTAGCCTTTAGCCATTTGGGCTTGCTTTATTTGTGTTAGTGACATTGAAAGTGCAGGGAAATCCGTGTCTGTAACATAAAACAAGAGGAATTAAAGTGGTAAAGATTGATACATGAGAAAGTGCCTTAACCACCCTTTTATTCCTGAGATCTAATCTAAAGAGTTCACAGTCTTGACATGCTGTATCCCTCTGTGGTCAAACAGCTGTACCCTATATGCTGGGTCTTGTAAAGTCCTTGGTTCTCCTCCCAGATGAAGCATGTGTGTATTTTTGGTCTGCAGTGTTTCAGAAAATTAGGTGTCATCCTCAGCTTCCAAGATATTCTGAATGTGCCACTCAACCAGCAAGGTTTTAGGACACTGTCCTTCAGAGAGGCTCCTAACCAACACTTAATTCATTTGCAGTTCTTCCAGCTTTCTTTATGAAGTCAGACTTTGGAGAAAATGGAGAACATCCTGGTAGACAACAACTTTGTTTCTGCCTTTGATCACCTGATAGCCTTTGTTTTGCTTTTTGTTTTATTTATTTATTAATATTTTTAAGCTCTGGGGTTTTTTCTTTCTTTTACTACCAGGGGAATCTGTGCCAGAGTACCAGATGGCGTTCCAGACAGAAGTTGGAAACCATCCCACTTTTGAAGATATGCAAGTCTTGGTGTCTAGGGAGAAGCAAAGACCAAAATTCCCGGAAGCCTGGAAAGAAAACAGCCTGGTGAGATAGAATATTTACAAAGAAACACTGGCTTAGCCAGCTATAAGGTGCTCTCCTTTCCTAAAAGCAAATCTTGAGTATATTTTTCATGTAACTTTTGTTAGTATTTAAGGATTGTGAGCTTTTTCTGTCTGGACTTCTTAAGTATTGAACTCAGCTTTAAAAAGCCTACGAGAAACATAAATGTACTTTCAGTCCTTTATTGTCTTATAAGCTAAAAACACCCTAAATTAGTTTGCAAAAATGTAATTATGCTCCTCCAAAAATGAAATTTCAGCAACACTGTAATGAACTTTCCTGAAGATGTATATTCCTCAGGATCAGCAGAGCCTACAATTTCTAGCAAGAGTTTTATTCTAACTGCATTAGACATTTTGTATGGCTTCATTTGATCTGCAGTTTTTCTTTCCAAAGCTGTAAGCAAGTCGTGTTTGTTTTGAATTCGTGCAGCCAGGGCTCAGAGCTGCTGCAGGTCCCTGCAAGTCGGCCGAGCTCTGATGCTGCTCTGCCGCTGCCGCCGCAGCAAGCGAGAGGTGAGCGGCGCCCCCAGCTTGGAGGGCTTCTCGGCTTTCGCTGCAAGCAAAGGGAAAAGCAAACAGTAACAGGGTTCATCAGCTGCATGCATGCGTGCTAAATCATTTAGGCTAAAATAGCCTGATTACAAGTTTAAAAGATGCTTTTAGTTATTCCTTTTTCTGAAATTATGCCCTTCAACCTTCAGAGACTTTGCTAGTCGATAAGTTTGTAGCTGCTGCGCAGATAATGGGGAGCCTGAGGCCTCATCTGTGCTGCTACTTGTACATATGTATGAAGCCATTTTCAGAGAGGAGCGTAGCCTCCAGTGTTAGTGCTGTTATAAAACATGTTTTAACGGAGCTGAAATCTCACAGAGAGATTATTTTATTGCACAGTTTTGGCCAGCCAATCCTAAAAAATCCACACCCAAACTATACAGGAAATCAAGCAGCAACTGTTCCAGCTATGGCCATGTGGCAAACGCAGGGTTGGGAGAACCAAACTCAGCAGCTGTTTTTGAAGACAGTTATAACCAAAGCAGTTCAAGAAGGTTTTGTTTTGCTGACTCGCATTTAAAATTTTTGTTATTCTCCAATGGTTGGTAGCCTCTACTATTATTATACACTGAGCTAGAATGATCCCCATATTTAAGCTGCATAACAATTCCGTGTGTCTGAGGTTTTGAGCTCTAATCTTGGCTGCACCAGTCACCCGCTGTGTGATCACAGGAAGGGGTCTCTCCTTCTGCACGTGCAAGGCGAGGGCAGCAATAGTGTCCCCCATAGTGCAGACAGGTTCACTGAGGTTGGAGAGGCGCTCGGGTGCGACTGCAGCGCGCGGGAGAAGGGGCCGAGGACACGAGGGAGGGAGCGCTCGCCAAGCCGAGCATCAAGGGTATCAAAGACCCTTCCAGAGCATCATCGACCCTCCGTACGTGGCCTTCGTAGGGCAGGGGGAATGGCCACACACACATCCACGAGGGCACTTTCCTAAAGAATGATCTTCCCACCTTGTGTGTGTGGCATGATGGTGTTGATCCTTCATTTTGCTATTATTAGGATAAACAGGCTGTGAATTAAATTATATTGGGTATCTTATGTTTGTCTTTCTCAGCAGCTTGTGACTATTTCCATGTGTACAGAATGCTGTTACGAGACAGTAAATTCGAAGCCCAATGCAAAGGGGAAATAATGCAAGACAAGGGATTTTGTTTTGTTTCCCCGGCAGGCTGTGAGGTCACTTAAAGAGACCATTGAAGACTGTTGGGATCAAGATGCTGAAGCTCGGCTGACAGCGCAGTGTGCTGAGGAGAGGATGGCTGAGCTCATGATGATTTGGGAGAGAAATAAATCAGTTAGCCCAACGGTCAATCCTATGTCAACTGCCATGCAAAACGAGCGGTGAGAACGAAAATACCTGTTTTCAGGAAACTGTTATTCAGGAATATTCAGGAAGGTATTCAGGAAACTGTTAGCGGGATGCTAGCGTGATGCTAGCGTCATGTGGCTGCATCTCTGGAGTGGGCATGTGTTCCGTGAGCTAGTCTGCCTGTGTGTGTTGGGTGATACGATGCTGGTTGCTTCATTTTACTTGAATCCGAATTAGGAGGAGTTCTGAGATCTGAACATCCCCAGAATTCACCTGCTAGGTAACCTGGACTTTCCCAGAGGAGCCTTTCTAACTGAACGAACAGGCTTACGCAGACAGGAGGTGATCTGGAACGGTCTTTAAGGTCTCTTGCTATATGATGTGTAAAATTTCTATTTAAAGCTTAGCTCGTAAAAGCTGTGCATGCTCAGGAGATACAAATTCAGGAAATCACCAAGTCTCAAACCTACAGCTTTTCGGTTAAAGAACCACAAGGCCAACGTTTCAGTCACCATTATTGCGACCCCAGCAGGAGAGGTGCTGCACGTTCCCCTCTCTGTAAATTATCTAGAGAGAATGAGAATTAGTTGAACTGACATTAATACTTAATATATAGGAGAAATCTTCATTTGGGAGAAGAGCAATATTGCTATACAAAGCAGTGTGTCTTGTTATTAAAAATTTCTGTTCAAAACTTGGAACACTTAAATTGTTAAAATAATAGATTTTTTCAAGGTTTGAAACCTTGTGACCTTTCCCAGTATCACTTTCTCCATCCTGTCTGTAAAGTTCTTGTGATTTCAAGCTCCCCTCCAGTTTCACTTCTCTGCAGTGCTAGACTATAGTGCCTTAGCAGTGAACTGCTAAGACAGTGTTTTGGGCAAATAGAAGAAAATCAATGATCTCTGGCTTAGGTGTATAAATAACATTCATGACAAAATTTCTATCCTACTAAAACAATTTTCTGCTACCCAGGATTTTTCTAGGAAGTCACAGAAGGATCTCAGTTTGAACTATGTCTGTCTGTAGATTATGCATGAAAAGAAACAGAAAGACATTCAGCTTTCTTAATTGAGAAGTTTTATAATGTAAGGTGATTTTTACATATATGGTCTTAATATCCCTTATCTTTTCTTAAAGGAATCTCTCGCATCATAGGCGTGTATCAAAGATAAGGCCATATCCAGATTACTCCTCTTCCTCCTACATCGAAGACTCGATCCACCACGCTGACAGCATAGTGAAGAACATCTCCTCTGAACATTCAGTGTCCACGACACCGCTGACTTCGGGGGAGAAGAACAGAAACTCCATTAACTACGAGCGGCAGCAGGCGCAGGCTCGCATCCCCAGTCCCGAGACAAGCGTCACCAGCTTGTCCGCCAACACGACCACCACCAACACAACCGGCCTCACCCCCAGCACGGGCATGACCACCATATCGGAGATGCCTTACTCGGATGAGACAACCTTGCATCCTGCAAACGTCATGCAGCCTGGGGGGCCCACCCCAGTTTGTCTGCAGCTAACGGAGGAGGACCTGGAGACCAACAAACTGGATCCAAAAGAAGTAGATAAGAACCTGAAGGAGAGCTCTGATGAGAACCTGATGGAGCATTCCCTGAAGCAGTTTAGTGGGCCAGATCCACTGAGCAGCACGAGTTCCAGCCTGCTGTATCCACTCATAAAACTTGCTGTGGAGGTGACAGGGCAACAGGACTTCACACAAACTGGCAATGGTCAAGCATGTTTGATTCCCGATGTCCCATCTGCTCAGGTCTATCCTCTACCCAAGCAACAAAACCTTCCGAAGAGGCCTACTACTCTTCCTTTAAACGCCAAAAATTCAACGAAGGAGCCCCGGTTAAAATTCGGTGGCAAGCACAAATCAAACTTGAAGCAGGTGGAAACGGGAGTTGCCAAGATGAACACCATCAACGCGGCCGAGCCTCACGTGGTGACAGTTACCATGAACGGGCTGGCTGGGAGAAGCCACGGCATCAACTCGCACGCTGGCACAACCCCGTACGCCAACGGGACGGTGCCCTCGGGCCAGACGAGCAGCTCCGTAGCGCAGAGGGCCCAGGAAATGCTTCAGAACCAGTTCAGTGGAGAAGATAGTCGCCTGAATATTAACTCCAGCCCTGACGAGCACGAGCCCCTGCTGCGGCGGGAGCAGCAGGTTGGCCACGATGAAGGTGTTCTGGACCGCTTGGTGGACAGGAGGGAGCGACCGCTGGATAACGGCCGAACAAACGTCAATAACAACAACAGTAATCCGTGCCCAGTGCAAGACACAGCTGCACTTGGCGTCCAGAACATAGCAAGAAATCCCGGGCAGACCCAGGCTAGGAGAGCACAGAGGCCAAATTCGCTGGATCTGTCGGCCGCAAATAGTTTGGATAGCAGTAGTATACAGTGTAAGTGCCGACAGGGCTCCAACAGCTGCTCTGACCCTTTTTTACTCAAAAAATGGCTACTTTTTATCTACTTCTGTATCCCCTTCCCCTCCTCAAAACATACCTACTAAATTCCGTGTAAGTTGAGTTTCCACCAATGCAATTTCAGTCTTCTCAGTAAAGGGTTGAGGTCGCTCTTCCTTCCCCGTGCCTGGCATAGTCTGTCCCTTGCTGACCCACCTGCTCCGGCCCTAGACGCGGAGACACTTCTGCAGTCATTGCTGTCTGCGAGGCACCGACCTGGGCAGCTGCCAAGCCTACTGAAATATCCTCCTTTTTCTTCTTTCAGGGGCATATTTTTCCCTACTTTTCCTCATTTTCTTAAGAGTAGTCATCTGTAAGATGCATTGATTAAAATAATTTATTAAAATAGCTACTTATGTATTTCATCATTTAAAGTGACCGATTCTAGTGTATTATTCCAGCGTAGATAGACATTCGGGCATTTTGCACTTCACTATCTGGGCTCCAGTAATTGCAGCACTCTCTCATCAATTTCCCATGTGCTTATTAAAAATTAATCAAAGTAGTTAGAGAAGGAATCAGTCTTAATAGTCACCATCAGAATAGCAGCCTTAGTGGTCTGCAGGCGCAGATTTAAGAGGTGGTAATGGCTCTCTTGCCTTCGGGAAGCAGGACCTGATGTCCTCTGACGTGTCCCTCGTCCCTGGGCCTCTCGGAGCCGCTGCAGCCGCTTCCTTGGGTGCGTTTCTGCAGCGCACTTGAGTCTTTGAAAGATCCTTGCAAACCTTTGACCGTGGTTAGATAAGAGACTGTGGTTACTGGTGGAATTGTGTGGTGTGCCCGGCATTACGTGTATGGAAATGAAGGCTCTAGAAACAAACCGGAATGGATCTGTCAGGAAATGTAGTTGAATATTCAGCAGGGGAACGTTCAAGCTTTTCACCTTTTCCTTTTAAGCAGGAAACCTTAATTCATTTGCTAACGTGGTGATGTGAGTTGAAATTTTATTGAATGGGGAGAAAAATATTATTTCAGTAACTTTAATTAAAGGGTAAATTAAGAAAAAAAAAGTTTTTGAAGTTTAAATAGGTGAAAAAGTTGGAAAAAAATCAGAGAATGGACCATTTTGCACCCAGGTGAAGGCCTAAGCCTTGGCTGAGGCTTTGTATGTGAGAGAATTGCTTTGTCAAGTGAAGTGGGATTATTTAGAGGATCTATAATTTAATTACACTATTAAAAATGAGCCTTTGCCATCCTGTAGTAGCCCCATTTTTCTGCAGCTCCCCTTACAGGTAGTATAAGATAGTGTGACTGCAAAAGCTCCTCAAAGGCAAATGCTGGTTCTGCGGTTTGATGCCAATGCGTATGCAAGGTAACACAGGGCGCCGAGGTAATTTTTGACAGAGGACAGAATCTGATCCTTTGTTTTAATGGCAGCTGCTGTCAGTGGTTGGTTCGTGTACCTGTCGTGCCGCCGACACGCAGTTGCTTATTTTGAAAAGATGTTGCTCGTGTCTTCCACCAGCAACCACCCTGAGCTGTGCAGCACCTCCAGCATAACCTCATAATGCTCTTTGTGTTCTGTTCTGTTTTCTTCCTCAGTAGGGGACTCCTCGCAGGAGGGCAAATCGGGCTCAGGAGAGAAGATCAAGAAGCGCGTGAAAACCCCGTACTCCCTCAAGCGGTGGCGTCCCTCGACGTGGGTCATCTCCACGGAGCCGCTGCCCTGCGAGGTCAACAACAACGGCGGCGAGCGCGGAGCCGCCGGCAAGTCCAGCACCGCTGTCTACCTCGCGGAGGGAGGCGCTGCCACCACCATGGTGTCCAAGGACACGGGGGTGAACTGCCTGTGAGATACTTCAGAAGCCGACAAATGACCTTTTTTTTGCATTATTTGAAACAAACATGCAGAAGACATTTTAAAAAACTGCTTTCTCCTCCTGTCAGCAACCCCCTACCAAGGACTCGCTTTAAATAGATTTCAGCTATGCAGAAAATTTTTAGCTTATGCTTCCATATTTTTTTATTTTGTTTTATTTTTTTGAATGTTTTTGCACTTTTATTTAGTATCGCTAAAGTTAAGTCTGTCTGTTTTGACCACAGAATATATATATGTGTATCAAAAATGTGGTCTCAAAATATTTTTTTAAAAAAAAAGTAACAAAAAAAGTATTGCTGATAATCAGTTTGGACCAGTTTCTTAAGGTCACTAAGATCCTAAGCAGACTATAAGACAGGTTTGACTGCAGTGGTGTCTTGTAACCATGTTTTGATTTCTGTGCACAAGCTAGTCTGTATATTTCTATGTTAAAACGTATTCTCTTTTGATCCTTTATTTTCCTCGTGTCATGTTGAAATGTGCAATAGTCCGTAGTTCACAGTATGCTTTATTGAGAAGTGTGTTTCTAAAACTGCCACATGTTTCCCTTTCTGTGCGTATTTGTTAATTTTTCCCTGGCAGTTGAGCAGTCAGCCAGTCCTGACGGTGAACTTTGCACAGCGGAGCCAGCTCGAAGCAGCTGCCTGTACCACATTGTGCTCGGAGGTGACAACGCCTGGAGGTTCCCAATGGGAAAGGCCTTTTAAAAAGGAGCAACAAAAAAGGAAAAGAGCTCAGTACCTTTCCTTTAATCCTTCCAAATCTAGATGTGTTCCTAGTAGATGCCAGCCTGTGGGGTTTTGAATAACAAAACATTGAACAAATGTACAGAAACCATGTCAGCCATTTTTTCCATTTTATTTTGTGTGCAGTTTCAGCCTATGTATTTATGTGAATCCTTATTTAGATCACTAAAAATGTACATTGAAAAATGCATTTTTATCAAATATGTTAATGTCTGTCGTACGGAAAAGCTCTAGTGACGATAGGTTGCTAAGATACTTTGTTTACACAGAGGACAAAAATCATGAATTGGCACAAACAGTTTGGTGATGAGTCACAAATCCTGCAGGATTTTCCTCCTACCAAAAGTGCGAGGTAGAATCAGCCCAATTACTTATGCAAGTAGGTGCATCCTAAGTGGCTGTTATCGCAGAGTTAAAACTCTTCTTCCTGTCAGAGCCTGTCTTTCATCCTGTGAAAATGTAGTGCATGCTTTGAAAATTCACAGTTGTGAGTGTCGTGCGATGAGAGTTGTTTGCTTTTTTCTGGTTAGAACTTTCTTTCTGTTTGTGTCAACGCTCCACACAGTGACTTTGGGTGTCAGTGATCATGAACGTAGTATCTATTGAGAAAAATTGGTTTTGCCTCTTCTCAAGTAAACATTATTATCCTAACACTATTGCAGCAATCATTTTTGCTGTCTGCTGATAGAGAGTTAATGTCTTTACTGGCCAAACCCTCCTTCCATCTAAAACATTTAGCTTGAGAAACCATCTTTCTGACTAAAAACCAAAACCCTTCCTTAAAACCTATTAACATTAAAAGTGTAGAACGTATGGCAGTCTCTAGGCTCCCGGCGCATCCTCTCGCAGCCCCCTGAGCCGGCGCCGGCAGCTTGCGAGCCCCGTGGCGTCTCGCTGTGTCGTTTTTCCCCACGAGGTGAATTTTGCCAGCTCTGTTCTTTACATCAGATGATGTAACTGGCATATATAACAAATGCCTTCCGACGTCTGGTTCTTACTGTTTCCCAAACTCCTTTGTTCGTACCTGATTTCTATCATTTCCCACCTTGATGTTCCTTAAGTAACTCTTAGATTCTCCTAGATACCTCCGAGAGCTAAAGCTGTATGTGCAGTCCCTGGTTCAGCGTAGCTGTGGAAATACGAGCCAGGATAGAGTTCGCTATGGTCTCTTCTCTGTTGTACTTCAGGTAATACCTTTCTGCTGCGCAGAGACATAATTCTGCTATCCTGCAGTTGCCTCTCCCCTCTTGAGGAAGACAGCCTAGCTCTGGTTTTATTTTTAATTCCGTCTCCAGCGTGCCGCCTGCTGCCATCCCGCGGCCCAGGTGCTGGGAGGCTGCCATTGCTCGGCTGCCTTGCCAGATCGGAGTAGGAGTTTTTGGGCCGCTGTTTGTGCTGCTGGCTCTGGATTTTGTCTGACTCGGACTTCTTTGGGTCTGCGTTTGCCTGTCTGGGGTGCAGTACCTTGTTTTGTGGTGATCACTGTGTCATGCACGTTAAAGATTCTTCACTCCTTTTCCACACACTTTTTGCTTTGCCTAAGTTGTATCTCCTAAGAGCATTGCAGAATGTGGTCTGAAAAGCGTATTGGGGACACTTTTATCTAATTTGAAACACCGTGGGGAAAGAAAAGTTATTTACTCCAACTTCTGCTTCTTTTCTGCTAAGACAGCTTTACACCAGTCTTCTAGCCTTTCTTTTCAGGCCAATTCTTTGTAAGAAATGGAACTTTTTATGCTCAATGCAATCAAAAGATTTTGCTAAAATGATGTATCAGCTGGGAAGGTTCTTCTGCAGTTCTGCAGTTTTTCTTAGAGATTCTCAAAACCAACACAGTGATTTAATTTTCTTTATCTTTTTCTGTCACTTGGTGAAAAGCCGTTGGGAAGAATCATAATAAAAGCAAAACAAAAGGCGATATAATCTACTTGGATAAGTATGATTTGAAATTTGATAAGTATAATTTGACATGAAAGCAAGATGGACTTTATCCCCAAGTACCTTATAGATAAGCTGTTTATTTTTAAAGGTCGGTCAAAATGAACTCTTAAGTAGGTACCAAAATATTCTGATTCTGTCGCAGCCTGATGAGATCAGATTAGCAGGGGTATTTTAATGGTTAATTTAGTATTGCTCTTTTTTGCTCACAGCAAACAATCCAGTCTTTACTGAATATATTCTCTGTAAATTGGATGATATTGAATTGTATCTTGCAAAAGTACCTTGGGGAATCATCCTTAAATGAATGAAAGACTTGTAAGAGATTTCTACAAATCAGATACATATGGGGAGGGGGGAATGTGGTTTATTTNTATTATTATTTAAGAAAAAAAAAGATTACTTATGGAAGTTGGTAGTTTTCTGTCAATTTCTGATGTATATTTCAGAAAAGATAAATAGTGTAAATAAGTGAACTGTGCCACTGTCAAACGGGCAGCTGTAGAGTGCTTGCTATGGTAATTTATAATGTATAATTCAAGTAAAATGTTACAGCAAACATTTGTGATGTTTGTGTACATAAGCCAAAATCCCAAACTGTACTGATTTTAGAGAAATCCCATGATCATTGACTTGCTTAGGCTAAATACATTGCCTGATTTTCTATTTGCTCTAACAGAGATACTCATCAACACTACAGTTTTTAGAATCTGAATTCTCACCACGTGTCTGCGTAGTGAAATGTATTTTCTTCTAAAATTGATGTCTACAAGCCAGATTATCTGGAACACTTCCCCTGGATTTGCTTGCAATGGTCTATAGCTTCACACATTAAACAGTAATAAAAAATGTCATTCCTGGAAGTCCCAAAGCACTTAAATGCATAGCTAAAGGTAAACTAATTCTCAATTTAAAAGAAAAACAATTGGTATTTTCATCAATACAATGTTCTTTGAAACAAGGGTCATTTCAATTGAAAATCATGTTTATCTGTGTTTTGCTATCTTACTGCAGTTCATTTAAGGGTTCTTGGTGTTCATAACATCACCTGACTTTCAAAGGCGACACAAATTTCATATTTTCTGTTAGGGTCAAAAGCCAATGCAAGATGGGATGCTGGCAGGTGTCAGGAATAGATAAAAATTATAAATATTATTAGAAAATAAATATCCTCCTGCCTATCAGCTCTTTCCAGAATAAATTTTTAATCCTAGCTGCCTGAGGAAGGAGTATAAGGGGGTTCTGTGTATGTGTGGAAGAGATTATTGTGCAAAACTTAGTTTAATGACTAGATGTTTAGAAAATACCTGTTGTGTACGTTATACATGGCATAGTTTCAGTGTTAGGCTGATTTTTAGGATCATGCTTTCTGCTCTAATGATACCCCCTAAAGTACTTTTGAGAGTACTTAAAAAACGACAAAAAAAAAGTCCGTTAGCGTGATATTAGAACGTTTATGATGAGATGGGAATTTTCTTCTTTGGGAAATGCTGAAAAGATCACAGCTATTTTGCCCTTGAAATGTTGTTATGAAAAGCTCTAGTCTAATTAAAGAGAATTTTTAAATTCACATATGTAGTCATTACAGGAGAAATGTCTTGTGTATGCTATAAATTCTGCTTGATAAAGTTCCCCCTGCTGAAAGAGAGAATGTTTTTAAGCACTAAAATAGCAAATGTCAAGGGTAACTGACTCAATGTCTATTAAATTTGAAAATTTGGAACAATCTTTCAATGAAAGGATCGATTAGACTAGGAGTGTTTGATTATGGACTGGATGACTCAATACTTCAGATAAATTTGGCGTATTAGACTTTTGCTATCTGATATCCCACTGTCCATTTTAACAGATAAATATATTAACCTCCCTTTCTTCCATGTACTACTTATTTTGTGTTCAGTTATAGACCTTTGTTCTGCAAAAAAGCTACATACGTGATAACGGAGCCAAATACGTATTTTTACGTAGACTAAATACTCTGATGCATATGTATATCATGCATAAATTCCAGCTTCCATTCCGGGGGTTGCAGCATCCCATGATAGCAGCAGGAGCAAGTGCAGTGCTGGTTTTCCAAGGCCACTGAGTTGCCTTTAGCACACAGCGACGCAGCCCGTGACGCTGAGTCCAACCGTGTGACACCTCCCAGAACAGCCTCGTCACTGACTGTTGAGCTGAGCTCGGCCTCGAGAGGAAAATGGGAACGCACTCCATCCGAACGTCACCTGTAGCTTAGGGATTTTAGGTTGCTCCTTTAAAGTTATGAGCTAAATCTGAAAAAAAAAGAAAAAAGAATTCTTAAGTATAGTAATTTTCACAAGGCTTTGGTTATATAGTAGCTATGGTCACGTGTGGTTGCCATTTAAACATAAGTTTTTCTAGGCCATTAAATCCAATGGGAAGGAATTACTTTTTAGGCTTGTGCATTGACGTATAGAGCCTCAAGCCGTGGAAATAAGAGGAAAGGGGCACCCGGTGGGTCGGTGTCGCTGTGGAGATCCCGGAGGGGTCTCCGCTCATCCTGCCCCAAGGAGGGGCGGCCTCAGCAGGTGCTGCTTTTCCTGCTGCCCCGCGGGCGCTACCAGAACTTGAGCCTGGGGGCCGCAATGGCAATTCGTATTTATTTCACTAAGGTTTAAACTACTTTTCTGCAAAATAACCAGGAACCAGTTGGCATTACATTAATTTATAGCATTATCGTATTGATCGCTAATGGTGTAAGATTGCAAGTCACTCGGTTAGCTGCAAGACACAGGTCCCGTTTCAACACACTCAGTAAGGGTCACAATAAGGAAAGATTTCAAAACCCTTGCAGGCTTCTGCAGCCGCGTTACGTAGCACCTTCCAGGAGCACAGCCCCTTGCATGGGAACTGTTTTGAAGTAGTAATTGGTACTTTTTATAGCTAATTAGTTTTAAGGCCTCCCAAAGTGCAAGTTTTTTAGCCCATTCACTTACCTGTTTCTAAGAAGAAGCAAAAAATTGTGAGGTTATTTTCTAGAGCACTTGGTTCACTTTTTTGTGCTTCGGGACTGTATCGTGACGTGTCACACTTCAATGAGAAGGAAAATGGTTAAGGTCTCAGTCGTTTGTAAACAGTTACACGAACAAAGAAAGGGGCAAGTCCAAGTTACAGCTGACTTTCATTTGTCACTTTCCCGAGCAGTTCTGATTTGTGGCTCTTCTCTCTCCTTCACAATGTTGAAATGTATTTAAGAGGTTTGTATGTAATGTTTCTTGTCTGCTTTTTGTCTCTAGAGGAAAGCGTGCTCTGTTCACATTTATATAAGCTGGAATCATATTTTACAATCACTGTTCATTATTTTCCCCCAGAATGCAGTACAAAAGGAAAATGAGCGTGGCAAAGACTGATTTCTAGGGCTTGGTCTTCTGTAAAAGCTGAAATACAGAGATGTGAAACTGCCATTTTCTTTATGAAAGACTGTAAAAAGAGTGATAATTTCTGCGCGAGCATTTCTGGGGAGGAGGGGGAGAAACCCTAGAATATGGAGTCTCATCAGAACCCTTTTGTTAACGGGTATTTTATTTTTCCTCTCAAATAACTGAGGAAATATCATGTATGAATTTATAAATAATTTCTTTCAGTTATTTCTTTTATATAAGCTGCCCAATACCCTTGCTATGCTGTATAAGTTGTGTTTCATGGAACAGTGTGAGTATGAAATAAAAAGCTAATTTTTGTTTTTTAATCATCCGTGGATGCCACTATGAAAGCTGACGTTGTTGAAGCCACTACAGAGTTTTCTATGAATACTTGTAAGAATTGCTTTGTTATATATAAACCTAAATAAAGAGATTGTATTGATACAGAGACATTGGATAAGAACATTTAAAAGGCTATTCTTTAGGTCTAAAAGAAATGGCTTGCTGTAAAATGGTGCATTATTCCATTTATTAAAGATCGTATTAATGACAAAAAGCCTGGTCTGCTGTGGGTTTTGCCTGGTGCTCCCGGAGGAAAACTCCCCTTGGGGCTGCGTTTCGTGGGCTGCAGCATGAGGAGCTGCGTCGCTCCTGAGGGCCGAACAGGATCTTCGGAGGCCCGTGGCGGACGCGGCGTTGCGGCGGTGGTGGTCACGGTGCCATTCGGGTTTGCCGCGGCTGCAGCACCGCTGCTGCTTTGCTCCTCGTTGCACCGGGGGAGTCGGTTAGAGGCTGCTCGCGCTGGCAACTAAATGCAGTCTGTGGGCACTACCAAGTCCTTCTATAGCCTCTTGTTGCGCCCTGTCTGGGGGCTACGTGATTAATGAAGAAAAGCAATGGAAAGAAAGATAAAAGGGGAGAGAGGCCTCGTACGGTTGCAGATTTTAACTCAACTTCTCCCCTTGGCTTTTGGTTTGGCTGAGCTTGGGCAGTGGGGCCGGTGCCATCCAAGCGCACGGCAGGAGCACCAGCCACAGCCTCTGCACCTGGGACGGGAGCCGGGAGAGCAGCGCCGGGCCCCGCGCCCACGAGGACGCAGCGTCCTGGCACCCGCACGCACGGCACCTTTCCCAGGCCGAGGGCGCCGCCCGCCCGCCGGAGCGCGCGGGGAGGGAGCCGGCGTGCGCGGGGCCCCGTGCCCGTCCCGCGGTGCCCGCGCGAGCCCTGGCGGGTGCCGCTGGGCTTCGTGCCGGGGGCAGCGGAGCAGCCTCGAGCCGGCTCTGCCGCTCCGCTTCATCGAGAGGCTCCTTCCCGGGCTGGGAGCTACTCGGCCTTAAGAAACACCCCCATAGCCCCTTCCCCGCGTGACCTCGTGCGCCCTGCGGACAAAAACAACCGTTGCGCTATTTCTTTGCTAAGTGGGAAATGAAAGTGAAACAATAATAATTACGTTCCCCTTTGTCCCAGAGCAGCAATGCAGCTGCACAACGTACTCCACGGATCACAGCCGCACTGGTCTGTCACTTGTGCCCATTCATTTTTCCCCCCTCCCCGTTTATTCCTTGCTAACTCTGATGTTATGGAAATTCTCCATGTGCAAGAGATTATAGACATCTGCTCCCTGCCATGACCCAGAACACGTTCTGCTGCGAAAAATAACTTGAGGAAGAGGAAAGAGCACAGGGTAGGGTGGAAATATTTGTTTCGGGCATTAGCTACACGGCAGGTTTCAGCACTTGTCTTTGCCCTATTCCGTTGTTCTCTGCCAAGTGCTGGTAGCAAAAGGCTGATAGTCCAGGGCGCTGTGATAAAATCAAAGAGGGAACAGCAGCCGCACAGCCCATGTTATCAGTGCTGCTGCCTGTAACCGGCCTGCAGGCAGCAACTAGGACTGGCAGGGGCTCTTTTTGCTTCTTTCTGTCACTTAATGCAGCCTTTGCAGCAGGCTAATTTTATTTATTGTCCACATTCTGGAAGTTAAGAATGCAAGGATATCATGAGTTTAAGCTTTACCCTGAGATCCTGAGGGTGGAAATACACCAGGAACCAAAGAAGGGAGATGTTCCCAGAGCTGATTCCAACTGCTCCTTTCCCTCAGCAACTGGCCACTGATTCGCAACAAGGCTGTTATTCACTGTCCCTACTGAAGTTTCCCAGGTGTTCAAAACACGGATCCGTATGCGGTGCAAAATACACAGCATGCAGGATTTGCTCCTAAAGAAATTAACCTGGTTCTTCTCGCAAGTACTTTGTGTGCCAGGGCTGTGCGGTGAAAACCCCTTTGCAGGCTGCAGCCAGGAGTTGCATTAAGGAACAGGGCTCGTCAAGGAGGCCTCAGCTTAATGACGGTGAGGGCCTGAGGCCTCAGGACATGATTTATATGGTGACTTTTCTTAAGAATTTTAACTGCAGAAACTATGGCAAAGATGCATTTTGCTGTAAGGTGCTGATTGCATCTAGCTTGAATTATGTCCGAGATATGTCTGTTACTCGTACTGTTTCAACCTCGCTACCTCCTTTCAGTCTGTGGCCTCCCCAGGTCCTCGAGATATTCTGGAATCATAACGGGACTCTGACAGCTAGAGCAAGAACCAAATTCTATTACAGTTGTCTTTTTTTTTAATGTCTTTTTCACCTGTTTTTGCTGAGCGCCCACACAAACAAGTAAAATTAACTCAGTCTACAGAGACATGGAAGTGCAGTCAAACACCTGGTCATAATCTAATATTTAGATTAGACTCACAGAATTCCAATCTTTCAACCTTCGATATTACTTACAACAGCCACAGATACACAAGTTCAGGGTAGAGTGCTGATTTATAGGTACTGCTCTGCTTTTATTTACTTATGCATTAAGACAAGAATATATTTGAACTTGCTTTGAGCATTGAATTTTTTCCCTAAGTTTGTTCATTACTCTTGTTTTAAATACAGTGTATTTTTCATGAATATTACTCTGCGGGTAGTTCTCCTCTCAACCCTTCAGGCCTCAGTCTGACAAAGCTTCCTCAGGTCTGACTGCTTTTGACAGGCAGTAGTCAGTGGGATTTGGGCTTATGAACTTGTTTCTTGACCCTTGTTTCTGTTTTACTTTCAAGGTTACTGTTCTGACCACTTCCTTGACTTGTTTATGCTCCTATTTTCAGAATGTTTCAAATCTGTGTATGCAGCTCTGTGTTTTCTTCCCCTCCTACTGGACACTATGCTTAAGAAAAATTCCCTGGAATGGGATTTTCATTCTTCTTATTTGGGACCTTTGCTGGCCACTTCACGTTGGGTGTTACGGGCAGAGCAAGACTGGCACTGATGTGAAGTAGCTGCAGCCTAAAGGTTCCACAAGAAACTGCATGAAATGTCCACGGTTGGCCTGGACACCACTGGGCAACGTTCACACATAGCGAGGGTGGGACAGCTGACACGAAACTGAAATCTCAGCAGAGGTAACTGCAGGAAAGTCTGCTGGGGGGAAGGACGTTCTGCATCCAAGTCACCATGTTTGTCTGTTTGTTGTTTTTTGATTTTTGCATAACTTAAAATTAACAACAACAACAACAACAAACCTTTCAAACTATTTTCATAGGGTTCATAAAGCTACTTCAGTTGTTTCTATTATTTCCATGGGGAGTAGGAGTCAGAGGCTATCGCAACACATTTGTTACAGTTTAAACAAGCTCGTGGATGAAGTGCACGCTGCTTGATTAGCTCCGAGTACACGACTTCCCATCTTGAACTTTTGCTCAGGTCTAATGCATGCAAAGCAATGCAAGCGGTGGTGAGCAGTAGCCATAAAGACTTTATTTACATTCAGAGCAGCTGCGTGAAGCAGTGCCACTTCTGCACTGTGACAAGAAGGGGGGAAGTACTATAATTATTAGCCATATCTCGTGCATTCAAAATTGTGGCTTGGCTAAAGTTCATCATGCACATAAATATGAATAAATACCTTTAGTCTTCTGATCTCTGTAAGAGGAATCAGGAATTTTTCAGTTTATTTTATGCCTTAAAAATGGCATACTACTTTATGACATGTTGCTTCCAAACAAATCCAGTATTTCTGGAGAGGATAAACTGTGTAAATAACAAAAGCTGCTGAGCAGCTGTACTGGCACTGGCTGGAAGTGCTAGTCCTTAGGTCACACCAGGAAGGACTGTAAAGAGGATTTCACCTTTTGATCCAGATGGAAAATTGTGCAGAAAGAGTGAATAAACGCTGCCTAGGTCTTTTTGCACTGCTCAGACTTTCTGCAGTAGCAGCAACCTCTCAAGCTTTGATCATCATATTCACACTCCTTGGCTAGCCTGTACTATAGGACACCGCTGATCGTTAGCATGGCCACGCTTGATCCTGGGCTCCTGAAAAAGCAGCAGTGAGGCTCCGTCTGTTCCTCAGGAACGTGCTAAGGGGATCCGTTTCTACCTGCAGGGCCTTTACGTGTGGAGCATTAGGAAGTGCAGGTTCTCCCCGCAACACATACGCAGTCACTGAGGGAATTTGCGATCCGCTCGCTCCAGTGCCTGCCACGGGCAGCCCCTGCCTCTCTGCACTCCTGCGGAGGACCGCGCTGCTTCCCCAATGTTTTGTAAATTTAGGCAGGTTGTCCATGTTTTGGACAGTGCCTGTGATGGCTGCAAGAAGCCACCACGCATGGCCCTACACGTGTGACTTTTGGAGTGACTGAAGGAAACTTTCAGAAGGGATAGACCGGGTCTGTTGGGGAGCAGCCAGGCTGCTGGCGCTTTCAAGTGTAGCCCCGGATAATTCCCAAGAGAGAGCACAGTGTTGTAGCCGGCTGTGGTTGGCCCATCTGTCTGTCCTGCAGGCCAGCTTACCGTAATTCACAGGTCCTGTGAAGGACGTGCGTCCCTCGAAATAAATGCAGTTAGTTCAGAATGCAAGAGCTAACTTATTTGGTTCTCAAAACCACATCGGTCCTTTTCAAAGGCCAAGAGGGGCTTTTTCAGCAAGGGAA
>VZSV01000046.1:4729531-4761132 GCA_013398735.1 Nothocercus julius
TTACCCGCGCGAGGATCCTGAGGGGCGCGCGGCGCGACCGTTACCCGCGCGAGGATCCTGAGGGGCGCGCGGCGCGACCGTTACCCGCGCGAGGAGCGTTGGGGTCGCGCGGCGGGTCCCTGAGGTGAATAGCGGCAATTGCAGGGGAGCCGCCACATCTCCCCTCCCCGTGCCTCTGGCGCCATACAGTATGTGGTTCTTTTCCAGGTAACGTCCCCATCCTGTGGTCACCACAAATCTAAACCAGTGTTGTAGGCATTAAATACCTATATAGGAAAAGGAAAGTCTTCAGTGCCCCTTTCTTAGTAGCTGCTTGCAACGTAAACCCTGCAGAAAGATGTGTAAACTTGAGAGTGATGACAGGCTTGCACTACAGCAAAGATAGGAAATGTATGGCAAGGGTATACATTTTATGTGAGCAAACTGCTTTTTACTGTTTTTGAATAATTAAAACCTACGGAGGGACACTGAAATGTGAATGGTGTGTGGCATCTGGCTACAGATACTAGAGGCTTCTGTGTGTAAATCCTTGGTCTTGGCATAAAAGTTTCCTCCAAAATTCATGAGTGAGGAATGTGTTATTGTCCTCAAATCTGGAAAATGAGTGACTTTCAATACAACAAAGCTACAGCTGGTATTTTGTCATGAACTTGCATCACATACTTGCACCAAGTTGAGTAATATGTGAAAGTGGGAAGGCAGAAATGTAGGACCAGCACCATGCCCATTAACTTTTCTGCTTCTCTTAATGTTGCCTCGCTCCCTCCCTTCTAAAATTACAATTGCAGCCACACTACAGTTTCTATGTAGCCTAACTCTTCAGGAATGATTTACCAAATTAGTCATAACCAACTGTGTTTATGCAGTACTTATGGTAATGTCTGTGTGGCTTAATTTTTCTTTTTTGTATGTTGAGTTTTGTCCTTTTTATTCAGACATACTTCTGTGAGATTACCATATGTCCACTTCTCTGAAATGTAAGAGCAAAACTACAGAGGCATTTAGGTTCTGATTCAGATCTCCAGCTTTCCAGATAAGAGTGATGTGTTTTCCTTAAGGTCATTCTCTGAAGTTTTGGGTTGAACAAAGTGTTAATCAATCTGAAAGACATTATACACAGCACAAAATTCACCTTTGTTTCTAGAACTCTAGAGAAATTCTCCCCCAAAATGCAGTCTCCTGGGTAGCCTGAAGAGTGAGGACCAGGATGGCTACCCTTGAGATCCAGGTTCGAAAGCAGTTTGTGAAAGCTCCTATCAGACCACTTAGAAGGGGGAAAGAATTGCACCATCTTCAGATTGTCACGTAGAGACCTGTTAGAACAATGTCTCCCTGGCTTCTTTGTTGGATCTAGAAAATAGCATAAAGAAAGAAGTGGTTTGCTCACTAGCTGTTTCCCACCGCTGTGTTAGCAGATAACCCCACTAGCTTTTTGCAAGAGGAGGGGAAGCAGAAGAGTTGTGTCCTTTTAACTGCTGCCATGTATTTACATTTCTGAAAAGGACTGGTATTGGCACAGAATTAAAATGCAAGTCAATCCAGTTTCAAACACTGAACTATATAATACAAATATTAGTATTATAGAAGTTGACTTAATTTCTGCTCTGTATAGATGAGAAAGCTTAATGGTAGCTGAGAAAAAGGAACTATTTTTGCTTACATGAGTGTTTTCAGTTGATGATGGCTTTTTTTTTTTTTTTTAATGGAACTTGAAATGTTGATACTGGTCCTGTAAATTGTTCATTTAAGGCTCAACTTCATGTTTGTCTGATTTTCTTTTCTAATAAGCAGTTGAAGGGTCCTGAATGTAATGTTTTCTCCAGTATATTGAACACTTGAGAGCAACTCTTAAAATGTGCCTTAATATTTTTTTTCTTGCTTTTTAGACCTAGGATTTCTGAAGTGAATTGCAACTAAATTTTGGAAATATTTAGCTGAAAATTCTGTTCAGATGGGGTAATTGCAAACTGAAGATTTCATGAAACACTTCCTTTCTAATTCCCATGCCTCTCTTGGTGTTTTCCTCCTAAATAATAGGACCAGTAGGAACAAGATATTTCTTCTGACCACTTTCTCATCTTTTATTTTCCTTCCCTATAGTCTCCAACACCAATTTCTCTGATTTTTAGCTTCTATATCTGTGTAAATCAGCACTGATTTTCAGGTTTTGGGGCTCTGTCTCTCCCATCACTTCTGGGGTGATTGACTCTTACCCCTTCTTTCTACACTGCAGGGTCTGTCCTGCAAATCCCAATTCTGGCTTGCCTTTTGCATACACTTTAGCTGCAAACATGTTTATCAGAGAAAGCTAGAGTCATCTGATTTTTCTCTTCCCCTTCTTCCAGATACATTTTGCCTGATTCCCAGTTCAATAGCTTTTCCACATGACAAATTTGGGAATCAATTAGTGAACCTTTACCACTCACTGTCAGGATTCTTTCCCTCTGTTCCATCTCCCCTTATGGGATCCTATTACTCCTGAAAGTAGGATCAGAATTGTTTAGTTGGAGGTGGTTAGGGGCTCTGTTAGCTGAATGGAGAATGGTCAGTGTGACACCACAGAAGAAATCATAGATGTCCTTTAGTCAAAGTATGGAAATAGCGAGCGCCTCATGTATAGTTGCGTTAGAGCTTCCACTAAGGATGTCCCGAGGTATGATTTGCATCACGGAACATACTTTTTTTTATAATACGAAAGCATGTTTTAGACTGGGAACAAATAATCTCATTTTGACCTATTAGTAGGTCCAAAATGCATATGCTCTGCTATTTTTATTTTTATTTTGGTTTGTCTGCTGAGTAAAGAGCAAATGTGATCTTCGATCATTTGTGTTCTTTAATAGAACAGGTCTGAGAAGAGTTCAGCTGCAAATCACAACTCCCCTTTAGAGACAGTAAGGTACAGCTGGAGCTTTAGGAGCCAGATGGTTGGATTACCAGCCTTCAATATCAAGGGAGGCTTGTAGATAGATGTCAAGTTCCAGAAAAATTGTGCCTGTGTATTTGCACCAGAGAGTAAGCACGAGAGCTTGAACAGTGGTGTTCAACTGCAGAAATGTTAGGACACATGAGGTGATGTGAACAAGAAGATCAGGATCAATGTGGTTACAGTCATTTACTGGCCAATTCAAGTGTCTTGAGATTCTGAGAGATATTGTTTTTGCATAGTGTACTTTCTGCTCTATTGCTGTTGACATTGTCTTTTACTATTTAGAATAGTATATGGGGGAGTAATATTAAAGCCAACTTATGTGAAAGGGAGTGGTGGAAGAAAATTATATCAATGTATATCAGAGAGTCTTAAAGACTTTAGACGGGAGACCCTCCTTGGGGAGGATAGAAGGATGGGAACTCCTTTATGCTCTAAAATTTCACTGTGGCATTTCAAGCTGGGGGTCAGTCATTTGGAAAGCAGCTTTGCAGGGAAGGACCTCGGGGTCCTGGTGGACTGTAAGTTGACTTTGGGCCAGCCATGCACCCTCGTGACAAAGAAGACATCCTGGGTGGCATGAGGCAGAGTGTTGTTGGCAGTGGGGAGGGAGGTGATCCTACCCCTGGATTTTCCAGAGTGAATATGTGCGTCATACTCTGTGTCTGACCTTAAAGCAGTTGAGCCTGGTGAGTACTTTCAACCAAACATAAACAAGTCGTCACAGTTGCATTTTTTTCTAGTTTTTGGGAGAAAGAGAGTTGGTTTGAGGAGAGAAAACTAACTAAAAAAAAATCAGCTATATTACAAGATGCTAGAGAAGCTTGCAAATCTTGATTTGGATATTTCAAGTGTATATAAGGCTTCAGTTAAAACTTTATTAGTCAGAGAATTTGATTAAAATTAATGGCATCCCATGCTTTCTGGAAAAAAAAAAAATAGCTTTCTACTACTTACTGGTCTTGTTTCTTTTCATGGTGTCTATCAGAAAATGATTCTTTTAAGCTTTTAGTTTCCTTTTAGAAAATTTTAATTAGAAATGCGTAGAAAAATAACATCAGGGATGTAAGATCAATCTTCAGGTTATACTTCATCAATAATCCTCATTTTGTACTTTGAGCACTTAAAGCAACAGTTCTGGATTTTTATTTTTTTTTTTTTTTAGGAAAATTAAAGATGAATCTTCAGAGTGTTTTTTCCTCTTAGGACATTTTCACAAGATAGACTTGCCCTGTTTTTATATGTAACAATTTTCTCCTTTTACATGTCCTTTTCGAAGATGTGTGTGCTTGCAATATGGGTTCCTTCTTTTTTTCCGCAATTGTCATTATAGTAGTAGCTATAGAATTTGATTAAAAGTATATCAAAGTCAGTGTTCTTTCACTGACTTTCACAGAGTTATTGGTAAATGTCTGTATTTTATTTTGCCTTGTTTAGTCACCCTTTGACTTGTGCAGTTTGAAAGCCGTGATGTGGTGGGGGAAGGAGATATCAACTACTGTGTTAGCTATACGCCCGACTCCGGCAGGGTCAGATTCACGAACAGTCTGCCGATTGTAGGTCCGATCACCCCCTCAAACAAGTAGTTGAGTTCACAAGCAGTATAATTTATTCAAATGCAACATTTACAAAGCAGGTTTTGGATGGCAGTACAGGAAATTCTCTACTACAGCATGGGGTTTTTAGCTAGCTCTGATGTACGAATGTGCAATCATCCATCACCCCAGAAGATGGGACAGGGCTCCCCGTCTCAAGTCTCCTCAGGCGGCGTCCCGACCCGAGGGGAGGAAAGGGGCATCAGCCCGTCGACTGATCCAAAATTTATCATGGAATCTTCCTTCCTCATCCTTTTCCTCCCTAATTCACCTTTTGTACTTTTCTGTACATTCAGGTGGAGCTTGAGTGACTATAGTCATACTTAAGATTGTGATTGATTGGTGCAGAAGTTTCTTGCTTTCGTTTAAAAGTACAGTCAATCAAAAATCTAGAGCACATGCTCAGTGAGGAGTGGTCGTACCTCGGGGGCGGATAACTTTTGGGATGGAGGTGTGTTTTGACATTATAATGAGCTTATAATGAGCAAAGTTCAAGCAAAGTTCATCCAAAAGGAGTGATTTGTCGCCCTTGCTGGCTCGGCACCGGGCATGTTATCGTGTATCTCCCATTGGAGAGCTACTGTGCGGCTTATCAGCGGCCTAGGACAGGGAGTGCAACTGAGTTTGGCCGCGGTGCCTTCACTCCGCTCCATCCTCTGTTACTCCTCTCTGCAGCTGCAAGGAGGGCAGATTGTGTTGCCTAGGGAATGGTGGAAGAGCAGAGTCTCGGCCTACCATGGAAGTAGCAACTGTGTGTCACCCCAAGCAAGCTCCTGTAACGCCAAAACTTCTGTTAGGCCCTAGTTTTTCTCTAAGTTTCCCCTTTTCAAGCCATTCTTCCACACGACTGTCTTAGCTTAATTCATCTTCACAGGTGTGTGCCTCCTCTTAAAATTTCAATAGGTGTGTGCCAAAGCAATTGACCTCACTTGTGCTGTAATGACTTGTTGAGACGTGGTAACTAGATTGTTTTTTTTCCCTCATGCTATGGCTTTTTTTTTTTTTTTTTCCTATATGTTCAACTGATACTTTATTATTTTGCTTTATTTCAAACTATATTGCAAAGAAAGCTTTATTTCCAAATATATTTTAGTGCTGGGGGGAGAGAGCAGGGCTGGTGTTTGTCACAAATATTGGTTTAAAGAGATAATCAAGCCAATTAAAACAAATCTAATGTTTAAGAAGCTTCAGTTTGATGAAACAGCTCCATTGTTTTTCATCAGCCACAGCTGTTGTAACTGTTATCTCTATGGAGGCAGATCTCTTGTTATGTAGGTCACATAAAGGGAAAATAGCAGCTGAGCACTTGCTCCAAGAACTATAGAGGAAAATGTAATGAAAATGTTGTAAATGTTTCCACTGAAGTGTTCTGAATCACCAAGAGGATTTGAATAATAGACACTGGCAATTTGTTTTAAGATATGTTGTGATAGTACAGTGCCTGATATTTAACAAAAAAAAAAAGTGTATTAAATCACCAGCAATTCTTGCCCAATATAAATAAAAAATGAGTTGAAATTGGAATTCCATACCGCAGTTAATTTTGCAGGAATCTTTAAATTAGAAGGGGAGGGGGGAAAAAATGGTGTGTTTATGCTTTGTGCTTTGAAATAAGCAGCTTCACTTGAATTTAGATAGTAAACAAGCTCTTTGGTTTTCGTTCTCTCTGCTTGCTGAAATACTTTGTCAGTTTTTGTTGGGGGCGGGGATGCAGTAGTAGTTTATGCTGCTTCATTTTTGAAGATGTCTGTTGCAGTTGCTTTACAGATGATGTGACTGACCACACACACTTCCTGATTCTTTTTATTTCCACGTCCTTTCTATTTCCCCTTTGTAAAAAGAGAGAACCTCCTTGAAAAGGAACAAATAATAATCTGGAAGAAAAATAAATGTTTAGGCAGAGTATGGTAATTATTTCTCAAACAAATACCATGTTTGGCACGCATGGAATCTTTTTGATGTCTTGTGCAATGATATCCATCCTATGCTCTATCATAGTAGTCTTTTGATAAAGGACCCTTCATCTGCAGAGTGACTTTTACATTGAAATTTGCTGTTACTCTGTGAGAGCAGATATGTTATGAGCTCACTAGTAAGATTTTGATTGTTTGTGCCTGTAGAAATAATTAATCAGATGAGGATTTGAGTGTAATTTGAGAGAGCTGCTGATTAAAGCACTAATAATTGTTTCCTTATAGTTGAAATATTTTTCACTGTTTTAATGTGCATTAATGCATATTTACATAAGCCATATTATTCATTGAATGTCACTAGACTTATATTTGAAGGACTAGTGTTCTAATAGACTTAAATGTTGTCCACAACACTAAAAGTACGCATCATAGGTTTTATTGATTTTTTTTTTTTTTTTTTTTTTCTTTATTAGATTAAAACTGCTGGGAAATTGAATTTTGGAATTCTCAAGGCAGTGTCTTTGTTTTGACCAGCTATTTGTCAGTACTCATGGGCTAATTCTTTTGCAAATGAATGAATTTATGTAGAGTGTCAATTGCCATGTTTTTAGTGCTTTTAGTGCAGAACTTTTCCTATGGTAGCGCCATAAACAGTATGTACCGTATATGGCTAAGGTCTTCCCAGTGCTCTTCTAAACCTTTCTGTTGATCTCCCTGTCACTTGCTGCGTTCTAGCCATTTGTTTCATCCCTTTGCATTCTTCACAGGTCAGATTAATATATGATATTTATCAGATACAAGTCTGGAGAGAACTAGATGGATTGGTAATAAGCTTAAATCATGGAGTCTATGAATTGGCCTTCTACATCTGGAATGACTAATGACAATTGTGTGTATACGTGAGCATATATGTATATTTAAAGCCTGGCTCTTTCCTGTTTGCCAATTCTTTAACCTTCTGAGGAACCTTTCCTTCTAGTGTTTGACAGTTACTAGCTTGTAGCTTAATTTTTTACTGTAGCCCCACTATAAAATAAACTTGATGGATAGGGTGTGTGCAACTTTTTTTTTTTTTAACAGATTTTCTTCTGTTTTCACTTCCTACATTTGTTGTATTTAAACTTTCCACGCCTCCAGTAAAGGCTCCTGTTAATATATGGATTTCTTTGAAAAGCGGTGTCAGCATAAACACTAAAAGTGTTGGACAACATTTTGCAGAAGGTGAAGGTCATGTGAGTGTAGTAAAGGGAGCAAATGTCTTGTAATATATGAATCATTATCTAATCAAAATTGACATCTAGAATTAAGAGTTAAATATACCTCTACAAATCTGTTACGTGTTGTATTTTGAGTGGTTACTAAAACTTATCCAGCTTACAGCACCCCTTGAATTAAAGTAGGCAAAGGGAAAGGATTAATGCTATGAATTCTAATAAAATTAGTATTAAACTGAAAATACTTTAGGGGAATGGTAAAAACACATTGCATTGCTTATTAAAACCGAACAGAACCTGAAATAGCAAACTTAATTCCTATATTGAAAGTATCTTGTCCTTTCATGGCACAAGATGGTAGTTCTGATATATAACTTACTGTAGATAATGAAAATAATTAAGCTCTTTGATTTGCTTTCTTTCTAATCAAATGGTCTCATTCCAGCTGACAAATCAAGACCACCTTCCTCAAGCCCTTCCAGTATTATCCGCCGCACTTCCTCACTGGATACACTTGCTGCTCCATATCTTGCTGGACAGTGGCCTCGTGATAATCATGGGCAAGCTGTTCCATGTATGAGAGACAAAGCCACACAGGTAGGACAGTTATTTTTTGTCTGTAAAATATTCAACATTTCTAACATCTGTTTTTCGAAGTATGAAGACAGGATTTAAATACAAGAAGCTTTTCTTTGAAGCATTCACTTTGACTTTCTAGCTTGTAAGTTCTGGTTCACTTTGAAATTACGGAAGTTTTGCCTTTGATATTTCATAGTTGGGTTATTTACATCATTCTCTAAGAGAAGGCTATGAACTGTGGCATCTTACTCCTATTTTTTTTCTCTTAGAAAAGCACTAGCTTACCACACATCTATGTTCTCGTTGTTTGTACTGTGTGGAAGAAAAAGTATTGCTCTGGTTAAGTATTACTTAGTGTTTATGCAAGTGAGCTTAATGTGACTCCTGATATGTGGTTCTGTTCTAAAATTTCATAAGTAAGTTTTGTATTTCATAAAAGTTATTCTAGTCTTTCCTATGAAAGCCCCTTAATCCTCTGATTGTAACAGGTCTTTTAATATTCACTTGGGATATATACATTGATGTGCTGTCTCTGAGGAATGAATTGTGCTCAAATTCAGTTGTACTGCAAAGCATTTAAAAAGTACATAATTTAGTGATTAATTTCCAGAACTTGACAATATTTTACAACCTTTTAATGATACATTCCTACGCTGTCTGCGAAGATAGAACCAGCAAGCAATTCCATGGAACTATGACATTACCAGAGCTGTAAGTTTACTGCATGGTACTTGTTCTATCAAATTCTCCTTACAGGGAGAGTCTTGCATGGTATCATGCTGTATGTAGAAGAGGTTCAAGGTGGATTTTTCCATCAGTTTTCACTGATTCATTTCGGCTTCTGTGTGTACAGTGTGGCAGTAGATTTCCTTAACTTGTAGAGTGAAAGAAAGAACCAAGCATCTCAAATTTTTAAGTCCCTAATTTTAGAGCACGGTTACAACAACAGGCCTTCACCAATTCCTAATAATATATCTGAAGTACTTCTGGCAAATACACAGGCAGCATGTGAGGCATACTTGAGTGTAAACCTGCCATAGTTAGGAGGGGTAACAATAATGAAAATGCAGCCATGCAGACTGGTGTTCCCAAGATCTGCAAAATTTAGTTCGAAGGAGAAGATCAATGGACAAGGTATTTTACAGAGGAATTTGACCAAGTGGATAATTTAAAAATTGTTGAAGGAGGAAGAGTTCAGGAGCAAGTTTTCTGTGCAGGAAAATGAACAGGAGACTGTTAGAAGATGGTGTGAAAAGGGAAGAAAAATTGTAGTGAGAGAAGAAGGCATATGATATACAAGGTATTTCAATTCATGCTTAGCCTTTAGCAATGCTCATTAAAGGTCAAAAGAGACAGCTTGTGGATGCCTTAGCTCTGTATTGCAAACTTGATTTCTTAGGCTAATACTTTTTTTTTTTTTCTAAAATAATTGTATTTCTAAAATGCTGCCAAAGTATTTGTTGTATTCAGTTGATCTCTTTCAGCTTAGTTAAGTTTTAGTCATATCTGGCTTCTTGAAATCTATGTATTTTCCAATTAGATCAGATATCTTTTTTTGGCTTGCACTTTTCTTTTGTCATTTTCTTCTAATTCTGACACACCCGTCTGCTAAGGTAGATGGTCTTTTATATATAAAAGGAAACACATCTACAGAGATTAGTGGGAAGGCTATATGTGTGTATGTACATGAATGGGAAAAAAAAAAACTGTTTGGGATTTCTTCAGGATGAGTGTATTTAATGGATATTAATGTTAGTATACTCCTGAAGGAAATAGAATGATATTTTTACACTTGGTAACTGAAAATGTGTCTGCCAAGGTAGAAAGTTCTGGGATACCTTGCATCTGATGTCTAAGCCTTGAGCTGATGTGACACTGACAAGGCTGTTGTTTTTAATCTTTCTAGTGGGCTTGAGAACAACCATCTGAGTTAGTGTCGAGTTTCAAACGTATGATTTAACAATAACTAATTTCCCAAGAATGTAGGCTCTTCAGTTGGTCGGTTTCTTGTTTGTGAAGAGATGATGAAGAGATGAACTTTCACTTGCAAGGTATCATGGTTTCACTTTGTAATTTCAGATTTCACAAAGTCTGTCATTTTCGCATACTTTGGGTCTGTGCTTATTTTCCAGTAGTGCCTATCAACTGATTCTGATTAACACCAGGAGTTGAGGCATATAAGAGAGGCAATGTTGTTATTTTGCAGATGGATAAACACAATTATATACTCACTTGCAAGAGCTCGTTCAAAATTACTTCAAATGCTTTTATTACAACAGCTAGGCTTCAAATCATGTATGAAAGGACTAGCCATGAATGCTTTTATATTCAGAACATAAAAAAGTTGCCAATTTTGGCAAAAAAACAGATAGTTAAAGTCTGCTTTTCTATGGACACTGTGACACGTGCTTTGATGGAGGTCCCCATTGCAGGCTGAAACTACGAAGATGTAGAAGACCTCTGAGATGAGTCAGCTGAGCATCTTGAATCTGTGACCTCGTGGGGTGGAGAGAGTGGTCAATCATGGAGCAGACTGAGAAACAGCAGCAGTTTGTGACATGCTTTGGCTTGCAGATGTTAGAGAGGCCCGTAGATCACCGATGAGAATTGTGTAAGAGATCCTAGTTGGAGCAGAAACTGTCAATATATCAGACTTCAACCATTTTATTTTAGTGAGGTACAACTTATTTCTAAAACCAGGCAGAATTATGTGTATGCAGAATGTTATTTGTCTGATGAATAAGCTGAGCGTCCTAGGTCTGGTCAGATATTTGTAACCTGTTCTGTGTTTTATTTTGATTCAGACTTGTTTGGCTTTGCCTGCAATTCTTTGAAAAACTCCTATGTCAGAATGCAAATTGAGAGAACTGTTTTTAAACTTTTTTAGCTCTTAAAGAATGATTTAAATTTCAAGTAGAATGTTTTTAGAGCATTTTTCTTGAGTCTTTTTTTGTTGTGTTCTAGTATCTACAAAACTTACGCATAAACGAGCTTCTTGTAATTCCAGAACACACATTGTGAAAGATAACTGACAAGCAAGTATGGTACATTAAGAACCTAGACTAATAAAAATCCTTCTTTACGTTGGTTGGTTGTTCAATCTATTTGTTCTTAGAATATATATTATAAAATATAGGGAAGAGGTAGGAGAGTTGCTAAAATGCTGTTAGATTTCTGGCTTGATGTAAAGGTTTCCTATCATTTAACATCTTATTCCTACTCCTGCTCTAAAAATTTTTGTACCTATTTGCTTTGAAGATTAATATCAAAATAAACTTTAATCCTTTAAAATGAATCAGATATTAAGATCTAGTATAAAATTTTGAGTATAAATTATATGCAAGGACTGATTGAAGTGTAAATGAGATTCCTGTTGGCAATTGTAGTAGTTCTGCTTAGCGGGGAAGTTAGAATTAATGGAAAAAATGGATACTTCCAGGAGATAGAAGATAGCATAGGATTGCAGACCAGAATTAGAGAATGGAATAAACAAAGACTGGGTCTAGCATTATGATTTGGGAAATAGAGTTTGTCAGTTATTGTGTTTTAATGAAGCTGGAAAATATGAATGGGATTTTATGCCATGAAAGGATCATTCTGTGATAAAGGTAAATGTCCCTGGAAAAACAGATTCTGTTTTTTGCCTACAAAATTCCTGTTCAACCCTACTAAATTGTTGTTCAAATTTGGCCTAGTTAGTTGCTGATTTGGACTCATTAATAGGAAAACCTGCTGATGTTTTTGCGTGGAGGTTCCATTTATGTGAAACCACCATCTGTAACTGAAATCAGTGTAAGTTACAGTCTGTGTTTTCAAAGAGTTACATCTCCATTTACCCCAGAAAAGGGGGATTAATATCACATCATTAAAGATTTAGCAATTTTCTGTGCTCAGTGACTAGATGGGTAAGCCCAGTCAGCTTGTGCCTTGCAAGCTCTTTGTCCTAGATGTTGTGTAAGCATAGTCCTAAACTACTGTTGTGTGTTTTGGATTTGGAGGCTCTGAGGTAACTGAAGTTTCTGTCTGTGGGAGAAAGTGAGACCTCAGTTACTCCTAAGGCTGAGGTAGCCAGGGCACCCCTGGATGTTGTTGTAAGCTGGGGGCTGCATTGCAGCACTGGGACTGTAAAGGAGGTTGCTCTCTCTTTCAGCTTGTTTGCTACTTCCAGAGATACTTCCCTTTGCTTCATTAGATAGGTTTCTTGTGGCTGCATAGAGGTTCCCCATAGGTTATCCCTGACTTAGAGGATTCAGTGCTTTTTAAGGCAGTTCTAGACAGAGTTGGGTGGGAATACAAATTTTGTCCATAAAGCATGCAGTATTATCAGAGGCTTGCTCGTGTTTTTTGTTACCTTTAATGAACACAACTTGTTTTAATGATGCTTTGAACAAAGCAGATCTTTTTTTAGTTGTAATATATCCACACATTTCTGTATCAAATGTTAATGACTTTGTTGGTTTAGTGAAACTAGCATAGTATTGTCTGGGTTGCTTTCTGCTTGGTGCCTGAGCCAACTGTGAACCTGAAGCTCTTTGAGGTTTTAATAAATTAATTCCCTGCCTCGGAATAGCTCTAGTAGCTTGATGCCCCGCGCCCCTTTTATCATTCTACTGAGCGTGAACATGATTTTGAAGCTTCATCAGTACAGGATTTCCCATCGTTTACATCAAGCTATTTTAGCTCAGCATCTGTGGAGGATCCCCCACAACTTCAGCACTGTCCTGCTGGTTCTTCAGCGCTCTTTAGTAGCTTATGATACAGCTACCTGTTAATACTGCTTTATCTATGTATAAAAATGTGGAAAGGAAGCTTGCATGTCTTCAGGCTGGAGGAGGTCTGAAAGTTGGTAAATATACAGTTTCACCATATGTTTTCATATTTTACTTGCTAGAAATTCAATGACTACTTTTCATTTGCAGTTTTGTATCTGGAAAATCTTAATATTGTTCTCTCTTCTAGTTTGTCTGAAAATATTTCTTCCAGGGAGTAGAAATTATTATTATTATTTGTAATTAATCTAGTAATCCTTTTACTGTAGACAGAAAGTGCCTGGGCTGAAGAATATTTAGAAAAGAAGAGAAGCTCACACAAGCGTTCAGCATCATGGGGCAGTAACGATCAACTCAAGGAGGTCAGGATTGCTATTGTATGATAAGATTTTGGGTTAAGTTTGTTTCTGTTAAGCACTGTTGTTTTGCATTTTTAGGAAGGCATGAAAATTGTACCTTTTTTGTATTATGTAAAGCTTGGGCTTGGTCGAAAATAAGCTAAAATATACTTCAACTGTTCATTTGGCTTTGATTTCTTGTAACAGTACAGGTCTTAAATTTTTAATTTCAGTGGGTGGAAAAGAAATTATTAAATGGGGATGACTTTCTTCAGCAGCAGAAGAAATCCAGCAATGATCTAATTATTTTCAAATTTCATGTATTTCATTAAACTTCAGGAAATATCTCCTGGACCTGAACTGGTATCTAATTTTGTTACTTTTGCAGGAACTTAAGTTTAATTTACTGCTATTGATAATTATGAAAATTCTGGTAGTAGAAACTTAGATAAGTGACAGATTAAGCTGTGGAACTGTAGATAGCTGAACATACCTGATAAAGCCTGACTTGCATTTTTCCTTTGTTAGATCGCAAAGTTGCGTCAACAGTTGCAGAGAAGCAAGCACAGCAGTAGGCACCATCGGGACAAGGAAAGACAGTCTCCGTTTCATGGTAACCATGCAGCCATTAACCATAGTCAGGTAAGGCTGTGCTATCTTTTTAGATATAGTGGGTAGCTAATACTGTTTTTAACTCTGTTCAAGATTTTAAGGGAACTCATGTACTTCTAAATGCACTATAGCTATAGGTGAATTCTGTGGAATTTCCTTTGGCTTCATGGACCGCCTCAGGTGCGGGATGTCTTTGTTACTTGGCTAGGTTATCTTGTTGTATAACTCTGCCTTCAAAACAATTTCAAACAGAATTTCTATTTTTTTCTTTTTAATAGTTGCTCTGTCAAAAAATGTGTGTCCTCTCAATGACTGCATTCAGCCTCAGCCCTTGTTAACCATTCCTCTGATTTATCATCGTACCTTGAGACTTTGAGTAGTAGTCACTATGAAAACTACGTGATGGCTATGCCATGTGTTCGGTGTGCAGTTGCAGCTTTATCTAGACACTTTGAATGAGGTCTGGTTTGCAGAGAGATGATATTTTTAGCTCTGTTGATAGTAAGTGGAAGAGATTAGAGGCTTTCTGACATATAAATTCTTTTCCAGATCTCTCTCGTTTGAGTAACTTTAAGAAAATCAATAGGAAAGCATGGCTGGTTTCTCAGAGTTTTCCCCACTGATATCTCACAAATATATGAATATATCAACTAAATATCAATAGATCTTTAGTGACAGATTAAGGGACTACTGTGATTCCCAGAACTGATTTGCACAAAACTAGTCATCTGGCCTTGTCCTTGGCATTTATACATAAATAGTGTTTTCAATATGAGTATAGTCTCTTTTAACACTGAAAGCACCTCCAAAATTTGTACAGTAACAGTTGAGCATACTTTCTTCAGTGCTGAATGGCACAGAATTCGGTTTTTGTTGTTTTATGTATGTTTGTAACTGCTTATTCAGCCTTTATGCTAGGAGAACAATAATGCATGTTACACATACAACTTCAAAATGCTGGTGATCAACCCCCTTCCTTGGTAACTGAGGTAGATATGCCCAGGAAAAGAGTCAACATGGGGAGAAAAAAAAAAAGAAAAAACAAACATTTTTTTTCCTTCTACTCTTGCCATAGCACTGTAGGTGACAGCAGACTGCCATTAAAGCAAAATTATAATGAAGTTACAAACAGTAAATCCTATGGAGAAGGAAATGAAATTGTGGTACAGCTCATTTCAAGGGGAACTGGAATATCTTTTTAAAGGCTCTGTGGCTAAAAGATTTGTCTTATTTAAATTTGAGGATTTTGTTAAATTTCCACTTTTAAAGCAGTGCAGTGTGGGAGGCAAAGCTTTTCTTGCTACAAATTGGACTTGAAAATTTTTGAATATCTCTGTCCTCATTTAAAGGTATCTGTTTTAATATGTTTGTTACAGCTTCTTGTAAATCGTTGATATTTAGGAATACGTTCCTAATGTTCTGGTTAAACGTTGATATTTTAAGTAAAAATATTAACTATGTTTTGTAAGTAAATTTACATGGCTTTCTCTCTGCGTCTCTTTTTTGCAGCCTCCCATTCCAAAGAGTGCTCTTATTCCTGTGATACCTATTGCCAAATCAACAGGATCGCGCTTCCGAAACAGCATAGAAGGACTGAATCAAGAGATTGAGATAATCATTAAGGAGACAGGAGACAAAGAGGAGCAGCTTGTTGTATGTATCTGTCAACATAATGACCTTTGAAAGTTACTTAAGGTTTTCTGCAATTAATTTTGTTTCTGTAATAGAAGATGTTGGAAGGTCTCTCGGAAAGCAAAAAAAAAAAAAAAAAAAAGTTAAAATTTGAAGCTTTGTCTTTGTGATTACTCTGACGTAGCTAGGTTTTCAGTGAAATAAGAAAGTTTAACATGGCAACAGAGGAAAAGAGAAGTATTTTGAGAATTTCCCTAGTAACTCTTGTTTTCTTCTTTGCTCATCCCAAAGAGGGGGACTCTCCTATTTTTCATTCACATTTTATCTTCAGGGATGTTTAGAAGTAAATTGGTAATAGAAGTAACAGAAATTTAAAAAACTGTTCGCTTTTTGTTCTTAGTTTCAAAATCTGACTGATTTTATCTTCTGCTGGAATTTTGTGAATATGAACAAATCTTTCAACTTCAGGTTTTGAAAACAGGGAGAAAAAATCCTCAGCACTACTGAGTTTAAAGAAATTGCTAGCTAGATGAGAACAACCCTGTGATTACAATTTGATGCTTTATTTTTGACAGCCCCAAGATATTCCAGATGGGCACCGTGCTCCTCCTCCACTGGTTCAGCGTAGCAGTAGTACCCGCAGCATTGATACCCAAACGCCTGGTGGAGCAGACAGAGGTAGTAACAACAGCAGCCGTTCCCAGTCAGTGTCTCCAGCCTCATTTCTCACCATCTCTACTGAGGGCAGTGAGGAAAGTCCATGTTCCACAGATGATCTTCTTGCTGAGTCCAGAGATAAAGGTACTAAAGACAGAAGTATGTGTTCCTCCAGAACCCATGTGTGTACAGAATACATTTCTAGTGTTCTGTCGTTGAAGTTGGATAGATATGAGAGAGGAACAAACAGCATTATTTTGTTAATAAATAAAATGTTAAGTATCTTAAATGGAAAATTGGAGGAACGAGAGTGTGCAGTGGCAGGTGCGATAGCAAGGTATTCTTGTCCCCTTGTCCCTGTTAGGGATCTGTTATGATTTAGGCCAAAAGGGGTAGCTTTCCACCTTCTGGCAGTTCTTTCTGTCTCCCACTTCCCCTGCCAAATGTAGTGGGTTGTTTTTTTTTTTTTTTTTTTTTTTTTTTTGTTTTTTTTGTTTGTTTGTTTTTTGTTGTTTGTTTGTTTCAATTCAATTACATAATTTAACAGAAACCTATTATTGCTCAGAAATTTTCTAATTGTCTTACCTGTTGTTCTAAGAAATACGTCTCCTGCTCATTTCTTTTGACTAGGTGGTGGGAGGATAGGACCCTAGGCCTCAGGTGTGCAGTTATAAAATGTGTCAGGCAATGAATGGAGTGTGCAGAGGGATCTGTAAATGATAAAAGGAAAATGGAAAGCAGGGAGGGAATTGAGCTAGAAAAGCTTATTTACAAGGGAAGATTGGCAGGTGAATGAAAGTGTTTCTGCAGTTTTATAATGATTCTGATTTGAGTTTTGGAGGCCTTTTAGATAGGGTTTTAGATAGGCCTTGATTTTTATAGTGTGACATATTTAAGTAATGAGAAACTCTGTTTCTGCAGAGAATGGGAACAATTCTCCACTCCCAAAATACGCTACCTCACCAAAACCCAATAACAGCTACATGTTCAAGCGTGAACCTCCAGAAGGCTGTGAAAAGGTGAAAGTCTTTGAGGAAAGCTTGTAAGTTGATCTCTACTACATAAGAAATAACATTTAATGCTCTGAGGTGCCCACTGACTTACTGATTTTGTGTCTGATCAAAATCATTAGTCTAAGTACTAAAATAACACTAATAGCACAGTCTGCTGTGTATTGACTGTATACTGGTGTGTATTGCTGGGCTTTCATATGAATATCAAAATCTTGACATACTGTAGTTTTCAAAGGTTGTTTTGCAAGCTGGTAACTTAGCCTTCAGCTGAGTATGCTTAAATAATCTTCTCCCTACTTAGTTTAAGAAAATATTTTGAAAAAATTACTTATGAGAATACAGCTCTTTTCAAACTCAAGGACCAGTTTCTTTCCAGCAAATTTCTTATAGTCAAATCAGTATAACATAAGAGAACAACGGTCAACCATCTATTGGCAGATAATGGGAGGAAAAAAGCAAATAAGTACAAAGAGAGGAACTAAGCAGGTTTAGTGAAGATCCATCAGCTTGGGAATGTCAGAGCTTGTTAGCTGTGGGTCAGTGGCACCTTGCTGGTTTGAGCTGTCTCTGCTAGAACTAGATGGCTATTTTTGTACGCTACCACCTGAAGCTCAGGGAGGTCTAAGTCCTCTCAATCCCATTTATGATAGAGACTCAAATGTGGATCAAGGTATCTTTGCATCATGGGGCATTTCCCCTGAAGCTCAACACCACATCCCAGAATGCTAATTCCACTTCCACACAAACCTTGACCTTTCTTCCTGGCAGCTGATGTTGCCTGTGTAAATCTAGCATAAGCTAGAAACCTGCCCATTTATTCTTCTTTAGGGTAGTAGTGCCTCTGTGAAGTTCTTGGCAGAGTAATGTTACCTCTCTTCCTCCTACTTTTCCCCCAAACTTAAAGTTGGTCAGATATTAGGCAACAATTATATATTTTTTTTTCCACTGCTTGTGGCCCCTACCAAGGCTGTCCCTTATGCAACAGTCCCTGGACTCTGTGCCTCTGAGATCCTGCTCTGAGTTAGAGCTTATTTAATTTGAGAACCTGCTGCTCGTATTACTCTTTTCTTCCGCCTGGAGTCTGTTCCTTTGTCCTTTTCAAAGAAGGCTATGAACCAGGAAATCCACTCTAGTTCTGAAGTGTGGAACTTGATCACCCATCCAGGCACTGGTTAACCAGTTGCGTTCAAACCTTCTCGCAACAGCACCCAATTTGCAGCCTCACAGACCATCCTGGGACACTAATTTGCAGTTGCTGCTGTTTCCCTGCTAGTCGACCCAGCTTGATATTTGTGGATATCAGGAGTAAAATCTGTAGAGGAACTGGACAGGTTAACTCCTGGTATTCACTTGGTTACTAATTTGTTTGTAGAATATTTTTTTTTTTTTTTTTACAGACTCCAAATCTTAGGGGGGAAAAATATTCAGACAAGATATGCATGAATAAACATATTTGTAGCCATCTTGAGTGTGCCATGAGGCAGTAATGTCACAAAAGCAGCGCTGAGTCTCTGAAATAGTTCAAGCTTAAACCTACCCACCGTGTCTGTGGTGACATGTTCAGCAACGTGCAACTGTCAGAGGCACAATCTGATGTTGGTTTTCAATGCTCGTTTAAACTGTCCTATGTATTTTCTTTCTAGGCCAAAGCCATTGCATGAAATTCCAGCCTTCTACTGCCCTGACAAGAACAAAGTGAATTTCATTCCTAAAAGTGGCTCTGCTTTCTGTCTTGTCAGCATCCTCAAGCCACTTCTTCCCACACAGGATCTTACACGCAAGGGCACTACTCACAGTCTGACTGTCTCCTCTGGCATGACACCCAGTTTGTTACAGCCCATTTCTGTGGCTTCCCTATCTGCAAACACAGAGCAAGACAGGATCTCTCGTGGAACAAGTATGATAATACCACAGACCTCTTTACTCCAGCAATCAGGACATACTGAAGAAGCTGAAGGATAGATTTAGATTGTCTTGACATTTTTTTCTGGGAAACTCCTGGGAAAAATTTGGAACCAGTTGACTGTACCTTCCTGTTCACACTATTTGCGTTTTAACAACTTGTGGCACTGTCATAAACTGCTTGTACATATGACAATTTGGTAATATGTTGAAAAGTTGGATGATGCAGCAGCAGATGTTTTGTCTGCACTTTCTGAAGACTCCAGTTCTGTTTTCTCGCCTGCTTTTTTAAACACTGGTGAAAATGAAGACTGTCAATCTTTTGCTGCCGTTTAAAGGACCAGTTCTTGCGATACAGCGTGTCCTTTGATGACTTTTTTCCATTAAAAAAAAAAAATCTCAAGACCAACCAGCTGACCCCGTTTGCTGTTGTGATCTGCAAAGGGAGGGGCAATCAAATGGTTTTGCAAGATGTCTTTTGTATGAAAATGTGTTTTTTATAACAAAAATTTGCTTTTTCTGGTGCATAGCAAAGTGTTCAAAAGATACTTTCCTGAGCACGATCTCCCAACACACCTTTTTTATTTTATTTTTTTTGGTAGGGAGAGTTTTTCTCGGCTGTTTTCCAGCTCCTGGGACCAAAGGATTGCTGAAATATTTTAGCAGTCTCAAATCATGTGACCTTGCTGAACAGCCTCAGCCCTAAATAAAATGAGAAAAATTAATGTTCTTAAAAAGGTTTAAACAAGGGTATCCAAAAAGCAGTGTTAGGATATAGTGTGCTTTTTTTTTTTTTTTTTTTTTTTTTTTTTTTTGATATATCGAAGTTTGTGCTTTGGGTAAGTCACATTCTTAAAACTCCTTCCTTCACGGAATTCTCATCTGTGTTTTAGTGCCTGGAAAATTTTTTCTTGTAGAGGTGGGAAAAAGCAAATCCTTTTGTACCCCTGTTCCTGCCTCCCTTTTTTTTTCCAGAAAATATGCTACTTGCCTCTTACAGGATATCTTGGCTACTGACAGCATTAGTCAACTTGAATCATTAACCGCTCTTGGCACAAATTTGCATTGTCATGACTCGTCACTGTGTTATAGCCCCATGCCATATAGCACTGAAATATTTGAGTGGTTTCTTCCCTCACCATAGCGGAGTTTTGTGGGTCTGATGAGGGTGATGGTTTGTAGGGTATGATATTTGTCAAACAGCAGTTTACAGCAGCAGATACGTTCTCCTTTTTTGATAACGAACCTTGGCTGGTGTGTAAAGCACAGGATTTTCTGGCACCTGGTATTGACATGCAGCAGTTTATGGTTCTTTGGAAACTCTATTAAATGAAAATAGGGGAAATGACCATTTCAAGCTGACACTATTCTGGAACTTCACTAAGGCCTCTCCTGTGTTGAAATTCGTTACTGGGATTTGAGTAAAACGCAACTGCAGTTGCTTAACGTCAGCTTACAAAATGAATTGGCCTTGTAGCCTCTTTTACAGAATTCAGTAATTTTAAATTTATTCTCTGGGTAATTCTGCTTCTAAAAGTAACTTATTCTCTGGGTCTGAATATTGGTCTGTTGCACATGAGGAGTTCTCACTGACTTGCGTCAGAAAGCTTCCATGGATCAGCTGCATACTCAAGTCTTTTTGTAATTGCATCTATGTAAATGTTATACTGCAAGTATAACAACTGTCTTCAGTGCTTAATATGCTAAATTTGCTCGCAGACATTTCACTGTTTCGGTACAGACTTTCTGTTCCTGTAAATGCCACATAAACAACTGTCGGATAGCAGTAAATTTTACAGAACTAATACCTGCAAATTGTGCTAGCCTATGTAAGTCCTGCATATGTGGTATAACTAGCCCCTTTTTAAAACATTATGCAGAAGTTCAACGTATTAAAAATGAAAAATATGCTACTAAATATTAAGATATGACAGTTGCTAAATTAGCAAATGAGCAGAACTTGGTTTGTCATCTTGCTCTTCCCATCAGAATAGTTAGGATTGTATAGATGGGTTTAAAATCTTTGAAGTGACAGCTTTGATTTACACTAAGATGTTGTTTAGGGAGAGGAGATTACATGGTTTGGTGCTTCAGTTTTCTCTAATATCAGTTGTGTTTTTTTTGTATTTTTTTATGAATATTGGTAAATTTCTTCTGAAAATTGTGAAATCTGAAGTCTAAAATGTATTGCTTTAGCTAGCTTTCTGTACACCTGACGTGACCGACTTCATGGAAGATAGGATTATTCAGATGAAAGAGTTACTTGCAAGTCTGTGCTTATTCCACAGGAGTAGCATATGGAGAGATTCATCAATGCCAAATAGCCTAGTGCTTTATCAGGAGATCTTAACTGAATGGTTAAGAACCAAAGGGCTAAAGTTAACAAGCAGCCTTCATCACTTCATTCACAGCCTTGAGACTTAACTGACTTCACCAAAACTGGGTTCTCATGTTTATTGTCATCACCGAGTGACTCCCAAATAGCAACGACTTCCTCACTTTAGACCTTTCTTTTGCACCTGTTATCGTAGTGCTTGAGCATCTCTTAGTTTACATTGTATGTTATCAGACAACGTACTGTATGAGTTAGTGAGCTGCTCTGAGAAAAACCAAATGTAAATGTGAGATCTTTGCTTTTTGTGAAAACAATCTGGTTTCAGGACTTCTTTTTTGTACAGGACAACTCCATTCATTGCAGTGGCAGCTCTACTTTATTATGAATCCATGCTAAAAACTCAGAATTAAGAAAAGACTGCTCTTGTTCCAAGACCGGCTTTTATGTGTGTGCACATAAAAATTAGCCTTAAACATCCTATATACTGCCTTGTGCTGTTAGGTAAAGAATTTAAATCAATTTCAGTATAGACTTCTTAAAACTGTGTTATTTATGGGTTAGCATGTTTGGGTGGTTTTACTCATGTGTTACTTGAGCACAGTTTTACCAAGACTTTGAGTTCATTTGGCATCCTTTCAGTCCTAACTATGCATGAACCGAGTCAGTTCTTTGATTGCCTATCTTGTAGCTTAAAAAAAAAAAGTAAAGGTCTGTTTTTTTTATGAACCACTTGACACACTTGGTACCCTGTTTTCCCAACATTGCAAGCTTCTAGTAACACGTAAAGGCCGGTGGCAGAGTGTTCAATAACACTGGCAGTTGGTTTTTGAGATGTATAAATTGTTTCGCTACTCGTAAACTCTACCTGAGTCACGAGGTAGAAGGTCAATGTTGTAATAAAGGCCTGCGCTGGCAGCTATATTGGAGTCCTTGTTTTAAGAATCCAAGGCACAAGGCTAGAGGACTTTTTTGTTAAAGTTTAACTTGCCTCTGCTGTTCTTTTCTTGCAGGAATGATGCCATAATCCTGTAGCAACAAATTTAAGTACTGAGGCAGTAAAGGCTAATGCTTGAGTACAGATTCCTTGGATGGAAATTCTTGGTTGCATGTACATATCCCCTATGAGAAAGGAAGGACAGAAAATTAAATATTGAGTATAACAAAAGTGATTTTTGTTTGACTTATGTAAAGCAATAGCAGCTCCTATAAAAAGTATGTTTATTCTCAGGGCTACTTTCTTGTTTATTGTAAATTACAGTGTACTGGAATTCAGAATTTGACATTGTTGGAAAACACTGAAGCTGAGCCTTTTGGGGAGAAAAAAGTTTTTAAGAATAGGTACTCGCATAATTTCATTGTGGTGATATCTGGAAATATTTTACATAATGTTAACTTTATATACCTATTAACAAGTACATTTAAAAATTAATCATGTTATGAAGATCAGAAGCAATATGCTTTATATATATTGAGAGATCTAAAAGTTGCTAAAGACAGCTTTTGAAGCAAAGGATGCATTAATTTAAAGAGTTGAAAGTTTGGTAACAGGAGGAAAAACTGAACAAATAAGGTATCATTAACCTTTCTACTGCCTCAGGACTAACGTGTTGCTTTTTGAATCTGAATAGTATAGCAGCAGCTTCATGCTGAAGTGCTGTCTGTTCTCTGCCCCCCATCTCTTGAATGCTCGGTGGTAGCCTCACAGTAACTCCATGCCAGTGACGTCCACAAGGCTTCCCTCTTATCGTTAATGTTTCTTTGCTGAATATCTGACAGTTTCTCTATGAAACTATAAAAGATGGTGAGCGAGAAGTCGTTTTTTGCACCTCACAGAAGGACACCAGCAGCTTGCAGTTTCAAATATCAGTGCTTTTTGGTGACTTCATAGGTGTTTTGAGTTCCATTTGTCTGATTAGAGAGGTATACATACTGTCTGTATAGATCTGCTTCTTCTGTTGTTCTGGTTTGAGGCAGGACTGATATTTGTAAAAATTTTTTCTATGGATAGACTTTCAGAGCTGTCCTCATCCCGAACTGATACAGACTTTTTATACAAGCCCTTGCAAAGCAAAATTGCATGTTATTTCCACTAGTTCTCTTGAAATGAATATAGCCTGAAAAAAGAATGTCAGGACTGTGTTTTCTCTATATAATGCCATAGTCTAAGTGCCCTTCGTCAAAAGTTGTAGCCTAAACATGTTGTGCTGGATTAGACCCAAGATGGACTGGAGTGTATTACAACTAAAACACTATGTCTTGGAAAAGGTAATAGAAGGTTCTGCTTTCCTAACCTAGGTGACTTAAAAAGTGCAGTTGAAGATTTGGTTTCACTGTGGTTGAACAGTTCTTATGAAATTGTTATTCTAAACCTGGCATGCAGCAAACAAAGTATCTGCTTATTGCAAGATGTACTGTGTTTTTTTTTGTTTTTTTTTTTTGGCATGAGTTTGTGAGTCTTCATTCCCTCTGGGAGTCAGTTGTGCTCTCTTTAATACAAAGAATGACCTAGATGCATTGTTTTGAAAATACTATTTTGTATGTAGTATTGAGTAGGGGAAGAATACTAGCTGTAAAGACTATCTGTGAAGATACAATCCTGTATCCCAACTGAATTGCCACAGTCTCTTTTAAAATGCTTATTGAATTTTATTACTGCTTTCTTGATCTTATTGCATGTCATCAGGAATCATTTAAATATGGTCTTTGCTCATCAGTTCTTCATTGCATTTTGTATTTGGCAACAGAGGCTTCTGTAGTGTTGACATGGTTATCTGAATTGCAGAAAAATACTTGGCCTGATAACACTGGAAGTTATGTTTCATTTTGACATGTATTTTGAAACACTTTGGAAAATCTGGTAAGCTAAAAAATGAAAACCTTTGTTAGACACCTTAGCCATCCTAGTTGTCAGTATATTGGTGGTTAAAGAATAATATTGCTTGACTTTATTCAGAATAAGTTTTCATTTATGAAAATGTGCAATTTTTGAGTTTGGCAGTCCAGGGGTGTCTAAAACTGCCTTTAGATTTGCCTTTGTATGAAGTTGGCTGGTATATTTTCCTCTGTTACACTGTGATAACTTGTGGAGATGTTCTTGTGTGTGTCGTACCGCTAGGTTCCTTGTTGCATGTAAGGCTATTTTTGTAAGCAAGAGGTATTCCGGGGATGTTCTGTGAAAGAGCGTTTTCTGAGGTGATGTACACTGGTGTAAAACTGGAGCAGCTCAACTAATTTCAATGGAATTCTTGAATTACACTAGTCTCCTTGCTATGTGTAGTTAATGCCAGTACTACTTTGCACAATGTTATTTTGAATCTTGAGTTCTGACTTGTAAACTGTTTCCACTGAAAACATTGAGAATTTTACAAACTGCAGTGGTGGAATGTTGGGGGTGGGGGGTGGGTTTTTGTTTTTTTTTTTTTTTTTTCTTAAAATAAAGAGTCATCACTTGCAGCTGTTGGGCTAGTTGTGTTGTTTCTGGTAGATAGGAATTGTGTGTGCTCTGATAGCCTAAGGTTTTCCATCAGAATTTACCCCAAATGTAGTAGGCGTTTACCACAAACCAATTTATATACTTTTTAGCCCTTTCAGAGGAAATTCAGCAGGGAAGAAACTTTTGTTTAACCCTTATTTTTTCCAGGGCATCCTTAGAACATAGTGAGCTAGATAAATGATGTATTTTGCTTTCTGGTAGCTCTTTTATTAAATTTCATATGTATGTTTGTAGATATATAATATATAAAATATTAGAAATATATTTAGAATATGTGGAATGGTTCCTCTTTTGGAAAATCTGCCAGCTGTATTTCAACAGAGAATGAAATGAGATTTTTCTGTATATGGATGAGGAATTGACAGGCTTACACTATCTGCTACAAACCAGGGCTGGTTTGTTCTTATGTGGGAAGAGGGTAGGACAAATACATGGAACAGCAGCAGCGTCTGCCCATGGACACAGCAGGCTCCTTAGGTAAATCATACCTTACCCAAACTCATTTCTTAAACTTTAAAAGAGGAGGTTGAAGTTTTGGGCAGAATTCAACAGTCTCTTGATACTGTCTCTCACTTACCACGTTTACCTGTCCCCAGGTGAGCAGGACCTAGTTCAGTATTAAATATGCTGTGACCAAATTTTCCATGAAACTTTCTTCTCTACTAATTACAAACCTAGTAGCTACAGTTTCATGTATGCAGGTTGATTTTAATGTAAATACATCTTTTTAGAATATTTCAAACATGCTGTTTCCTGATTTCTGTTTACGGCTCTTTGAAGCATTCTACTGCAAACTAATATTGCATGTCATACAGTTTACCTCAGTATCATCTTTAAATCTACAACAAAAACAACAAAACTTTAGGTAAAATTGTCCTGGATTAAATGCAACAAAAGCTAAACCAGCCACTAGAAGTCCTCAGCTATAGCAATTCACCAATGCTGTAATTCCCCTAATCTCCACTAATCCTCCTCCAATTTATTAATTTGGTCTTGCATGTCTGATTCCTTCGAGTGTGTTCTGTCCCATTTCACTGGGGATTTGTGGGTGGATTCTGTTGCAATTATTGGGTGATTCTTTGCTTTTTAGTGGCAATGACTGTGCAGTTGATTTTTATCTATGGAAAGAATTCTGCTTAAAGGGCTTCTCAGGATGAAAAAGCCACCTGGGCCTCAGGATTTTTGAGACTAGTATTGAAGAGACCCAGTGTTATTGGGCATGTTTACAAGGAAATTAGGAGTTGAAGGTCATTTAAGCTTGAAGTAGCATTTTACACACCAAACTCTCAGCCCAATGTATAGCAAACATCTGCTACAATAGGTAGGTACATCTATAAAAAGGGATATAAATTTTATTTTTCTGCTTGTTATTTCTGGTGTTTAAGTTCTTCCCTTACCGTGTGTTACAGAAACTGCAAGCCACATGAAGCAGCTGATGAAGATAATCTCTGAAGACAAAAAGAATGGAAAAAATAATTCTGTGTGGTAAGCAAAAAGACATTCTTCAATTTTTGATTCACTCTTTATTGTGAGAAGATATCTTCAGTTAAATAGCTGTTAATGTTTCTTGAGATGGTGAAACAGCCGAACTGGAAACCAACTAGATCTGAGAGAGGTAAACCTGATTCCATAGCAATTAGGAGACTTCCCCAACTATAGCAGCAGGTTCTCCACTACATACTTGTGAACAATGCATGTGGTCGGAATAAGTCTGGCTGTTTGTGTCAGGCGAGAGGTAAGAACTTACACTCTCTTGCAGCTCTTCATCTTTCCAACCCTCTGAAGTTGATTGCAAGTTAAGGCAGAGCTTGACCTATGTCATTTTGTACTGGACAAATTAACAAAAAGGTTACATCCTGGCCTAGCCCAGATCTTTTGTGTTGTTTTGTCAAAATCAAGATTTTTAACTGTACCTTAAACTATTTTTTGTGTATACAGCATTTACAGAGGCAGTGCTTGGCTGTGAGGCGTGTTCAGAGTGCAGCGCTGTGTCAGCTAGATGGAGAACTACGGCAGAATTTGGTTCACAATCTGCAGGTAAAATTATCCATAACTGGTGTAGTGAATACAATTAATATCAGCTGTGAAAACTACAAACTAAGCTGAGCAGTAGGAGGATTGCCAATTACTTCTTCCCTTGACGCGAAGTTACAGTTTCCATTTTCTCTTTAAATGGAACAGTTTGATAATAGTCCAGTATTTCTTTAACAACCTTTTGAGAGTATTTTCTTGTGAGTTATTTTATCCTTTGCTAAGAGACTGCTAGCAGTGTTTTCGTGCAGCATATATGGAACTGTTTCCTTTCCCCACACAGTAAATGACTTTTTGCTAGAGTCTGTTGATACAAATTATATCAAAATCTGTGTGCAAAGCTGTACAAACCTGTGCCTCACTTTTGGTGCCCAAGTGGTTCTGTGAAATTTTCGACAACTAGCAGAACAATTCTAAAGTGCAGTTAAAAACGAAAAGCAATGGCTTCCTCCAGAATAAGGAAATGACACCATCATCCTATCCACATTTTTGTCCTAAGTACAGATTAGCTGGCTCAGAGGTGTGGGTTTTATGCATGTTATTTCCTTGAAAACATAATGATAAAAAGGAGTCCATTGTATGCCTTGGAGTATTTGCCTGGAACTTATATTTGACAGGTAACCCTAGAGATGATATTTTTGGAAGACTGAGGAACAAAGTAAAGTAATTAGCTAGAGCTAGTTTGCCTTTTTTTTTTTTTTTTTTTTCCCTGATTCATCAGAAATCAATTTTTGACACATCTTATCAGTTTAGTCGACTTTCAAACAGCACCAGAATATCCCCAAAACAAGGCACTGAACAGGGTGACTTTCTTAATGCTTGTGTCAGGGCCTTTTAATGCTATATCTTCTTGGAAAGTGAATGTCACCCTAATGTCAGATAATGATGGTGTATGTTTGTGGTAGGACTTGAAACACTCTCTGTAATGGCAAAATGAAATTAGGCTGTTTTGAATAGACTAAGCTAGTCAAATACTATAAAATTTTGCTCCTTGGGTAACTCTTGCTAAACATTTAGAAGTTCAGCACATGAATATCCAGTAGCATCAGGATTTGAAAGAGATGCAGAGATCCAAACTGAACCTGATCTCAGGATGTTTCTTAAGGCAATCACATAAAAAATTATGTCTATTTCTTTCTCAGCAAACCATACCTGCTGCCCTAACTTGAGTTGTTTCGTAAGACTGAAATCAGCACACAGAAGGACAAGGGAGAGTATCAGCTGCTTCATAAGCACAATGCAACTTAAATAATATTTCATATCGCTTAGAAGTAAGGACTTACTGAAGTAGTGACTCCTGCCATTCCTCATTAAAATAACTCATAACACATTGTTTAACACAATGCACTTAAATTTTTTCTCATTTGTAGCCAGCGTCAAATACTGCATTGCAAGAGTGTTTACTTTTCTTACTGACACATTTTTGGTACTAGTGCAATTTGGAATATGCAAATTATAGACTGAATTCTCTCCCTGTGCCAAGTGTGTGGTTCACATGCCTAATGTTCACCAAAATGCAAAATGTGGCTGACCCATCAAAGGGAGGAAATGGATTTGCAGGACCTTGCATTTTCTTCTGAAGTACAGCAGGAGTCTAACGTTCCTGAGAGTTAACAGGGAAGTTAATAAGGACTAGGGATCAAATGTTGGTATATTTATCCAAAAGAAATTCATATTTTGCTATTTTTCCTGATATTTCTTCAAGAACAATTGGAGAACCAGAAGACATCAGAGAGATCAAGGCAGAAGGAACTTCAGTAATTCAGGCTTCTATTAGGTATTTTGAAAAGGCTCTAGGGGACTGAATGTTTTGTTAATGAAATTTTAATCGTGTAGTTAAATGAAAATCTTTCCTGACTCTTTAAATCTTTAACACTCCTTTTCTCCATAAAGAAATCTTTTTTTTTTTTTTTCTGTGAGGCAGGGGGAAGACTTGGTTCTATGAAGAGATCTTATTTAAGATGAATTCATTTTTTTTTAAACTGGATTTAATCTGTTTTTTTCTTCAAATGAACGTATGTTCTTATTTAGAAGTCCAGTGTCTTTAAGAAATGTTTCACATTTTGGAGAACATTGGCGTTAGTGTAAAACTAATGTACTGACCTTTATATTAAAGGATAGAGCAAACTTTTTGCTCTTATTTTGTGTATAGGGGCATTTTAAGCCCTAGTTATTTTGTCCCTCGCTTTTGCAGAAGGCTCTCATGTGTGTAGCCTGCCTGGGGAGCATCTGAAAGTCTGTGGAGCTTCTTGGGCTTTGCAGCTGTACTCTGGTGGGTTGAAGCTCTCCCTCCTCTTGCAGTACTTTGTGTGGAAAGTATTAATGGTGTTAATGTGTTTCAGTAGAAAATGGTGGTTTATTGCCGAGCCATCCAGGCTGTGCAGGTGAGGAATATATAATTCAGATGATATTTCTTGTTGTTGCCTACATTAACCCTAGGGTATTTATCAAGGTGAGCTCATGGAAAACTGCTCCATCTATAAAACTGGTCTTCAGAGGATCCTCTGTTTTGAAAGTAGTAAGGAGAAATGTCAAATGTTATTTTGAGCACAGTTATTTGAAGGCATTTTTAGCTTCCTGAATTTTCTTACTTTTCTCAGAACTTAAAAGCTGAGAGTCATCAGGCTTGTTTATTTGCAAATTGTTTCTTCCTTGAACTTCTATCTTTGGAAAAAAAAAAAATCTAGAAATAAAAATAGTCCTGAGCTGAAAAAAAGCCAGAAAAAAATGAAAATTAAAGCCAGTGGGTCAGAAGAAATTCCCAAATATGTATGCATGGGGTGAATCTGTCTCATTATTTGCTAAGAAATTATTGCATAAAAAGATGTCAAAAAAATGTAGTATTATTGCTTCAAGGTTATACATTGCCTACAAAAATTAGCTGCTATGATTCAGAGAGTTCCTTTAAAAAGGATATTGACAGATCTGACTTTTATCTCCACTGTTTGTAATATCCTCTTTCAGCATGAAAATATTTTTCCGTTCCCATCAGTTTTGTTATTTTTTTAATTTGGCAAACACGAATGTATTTCCTGAACTGTAAGTAGAATGAACAATCATAATTTTTGTTGGCTTGCAGATCTCGTAGCTTCCTCTCCATAAGACTGGCAGATTTATTTTTAGAGATGTTGAACCAATGTACATCCTACACAATTATTTTGTGAAAACAGATGCTATGAGTCCCCAAGCTGGAGTGGTTTAGGACCTGATTGTGCAAGTTGAGAGGGAGCTCTATATGACGGAGAATGTGGTTGTCCGTACTTTTAATGATGCACTAAGTTTTACTCCAGGATTACACAGCTGTTTGGTGCTTTTGGCTTTCTCTGTTTCCCTCTAACCTAGCTCCAAAGGGAATATGTCTAACATTCCAAACTGCTGAGTAGCTTTCCAACAGCTGCCATTAAGAAGAAAAACAAAATTATTTTCCTTTTCCCAAGTGTGGATCCAGTGAAATTAGAGCCAATTTCTTGTGTGCGCCAGCCTTACCCTGCCGCGCCATCATGTCAGAGCCATTGCCTCTGAAGTCCCCTTGAGAAGGGAACCACGCACGGAAAGGTGCGAGGTGACAGTGTCCTTTGCAGAAGCAATAAACCCTAAACTTGGCTGTTGTTAGCCCTGAAGGTGTCGGCGCCCAGGAGGCAGTGGCAGTACTGGTAGGGAGGCTGAGGATGCACAGCAGCCATCCTCAGCCATGCCACCGTTGGCCAGCCCTTCAACTAGGTGCCTTTCCAATGCCTCTAAGCTCCTGGTAATTAACCAGCTAAAAGATAAAACATGCTCTAAAATTATTATTTTTTTCTGAAGTAATTTAAAAGAAAATATAATAAAGCTGATGTATGTATGTCTCTATGGGCATTTCCATCCACGTCGATCTGCATTGTAGTAGATGCAACAGTCGCTTCCCTGCAATGGTTTTTGCTAGACCAGCAGCTGTACTTCCTTTCCACCTACCATGTCTTCTCTAGCTGCTCCGTAATTCTGCTAACAGGAAGATTAATAGCAGAAACAGGGATAAATGTAAAGGGGGAAAAATGTATCAAAGGCAAATGGTATTGCCTGCAGTAATGGCTTCTGTATCATAATGTAGTCAGTAATGTATATGAGAAGAATACAGCAGCAATACGTTAGACACCCAGAATCATTTAATGTGTTTGGTCATTTTAGCCTCAGGGTCAAAACCTGACATATTTAAAAGAAGATCTTTACAACCTTGCTATTCTTGTGAGGAATAAGAAACTTCATACATTCCTTGTCAAACCAAAATGGCTGACAAAATAATACATGTCACGAAGTATGGGTCCGGTATGACGGAGCAGGGGCTAGAGGCTCATGGCCAAAAACATTTATTTTAACAAACACCCTGCTTATACACACGCTGCGGGCAGCCCCGCAGGCTACACACGGCCGCACTACCAATCATGGTTCGGACACCCAATAAGGTAAACGGCCCCTTTTGAGCCGCTCGGCTCTCTTGTCGTGTTCTTTCGCTCCCTCCCACTTGTTTTATCTTCTTGCTGCTGACTGTTCCTTGACCTTTCCCTGCATCTCCCCCTCTTCGGTTTATGGCCAAAATCTTTTGATTTGTGTGT
>VZSV01000046.1:4764106-4774574 GCA_013398735.1 Nothocercus julius
GCTCCGGGGGCCGCCCTGTCCCACAGCGCGAGCCCGAGCGCCTCCCCCGCCTCCGCCGGCGGGGCCGCGTCCTCGCCGTTCTCCGCCCGCCACTGCAGCGGCCGCAGGACGGCGCCCTCCGGCGCGCCCCTTCCTGCTCCTTAGCCGCGGCTGCCCCCTGATGACTGCGGCGGCCTGGCTCTGCCGCGGGCCCCCTCACCCGGCGCCTCCTCGAGCTGCCGCGGGCGCTTGTCGTGACCGTTATTTCCCCTCCGCCGCTATCGGCCGTCCCGCCTCGCTCGGCTCCGGCACCGCCAGCAGCCGCTCAGCGCACCCCCCCTTATATAGAGGGCGCGGGCAGCCCGCGCTGATCACGCGCGGCCGCCCCGCCAATCACGGCTCGCCCCCGCCGCGCGCCGCGCTCGGGCGCCCAATAGGGTTAAGGCGCTGCCGGCGCATCCGCGCGCGCTCGCTGCCTTTCCGCGCAGGGAACGCGGGGAGGCGGGGGACTCCTCCTCGTTCTCCGTATTTCTTTTCCAGGGGCACCTTTGCAAACTGTTGTGTCGTAAATAACAGAAAGTGAGCAAAAGAGAACGCCAGTAGGAAAAGATGCAAGCAGCGCGCCAACCGTCTAAGCAAAATCAGTAGCTTCTGGCATATCCGCCGAGGCATCTCAGATGCAACACAGACATATCCCGAGACTGAAAATATTTGCAGTTGCTGCACTATTCTGCAGCGAGCTGAGAAAAGATTATAAATAAGGACTGTGCTTTCCTGCTTTTTAAAAACAGACTTCCTTGGCTTAGGTTATTGTTATTCTTTATATGAATAATTTGCTCATGTAATTCTGTGCTTACAGCTAGCAAGCGACGCTGCGGATAGTCCAGAGACTCAGGATGGTACCTGGTGGGTTAATGCACGGGTTCTAACCTGCTTTCCTTGCAAAAATAGTGGCTTCGTGTCACAACAGCTCTCTAGATTCATACGCTCGCAGCTGACGAGACGGGAAAAAGTGAAATGGGAATCTGTAGTATCTTTGTTACGAAAGGAGTTGCTATGAAAACAAGTCCTTTTTTTTTGACTTTTGAAAACTGTTCTGGCTGTTAATTTTCAACTGCATTGAGATGTAAGATCTAATTATTTTAAATCACAGTCAGATAGGCTGCTTGGAATTTTGTTCCATGCACTTTGATAGGCTTCAGTGACTTAACGGAGTTAATTTCTTTTTTCTTTTTTCTTTTAGATTCTACGGATATATAAAGAAAACCTCCTGCAGGTTCATGGAAGAAAGATATTTTGTGTAACCCCAAGAACTGTACTTTATCTCTGTTCCAAGTTTAAAACTCCAGCCAGTAAGTTCCAAAACCATAAATTCCACCAAAGTAATGAACTAATAATACAGAATGTGCTGAACTATCAGATTCCTCAGCTGAGATTAAGGGTGGAAAAGTGAAAGATCGCTCTGATCTCACGAGCAGCTAGAATAAATTCTGGACCCTGATGGGGCTCAGTTAACGCAGATTTAACTTTCTGCTTATTTATTTACATCAGGATCAGAAACTGATCCCAAATTTGTATGAACCTTCCAAGAAGGATTCAGGCTAATCATTATGCAAAATCCAATGTGATGCACAAAGCACCTTCTAACTTCGAATCACGAATTATGCTAGGAAATTGCCTTCAGTGCTGCATGTGGTTGGCAAAAGGAGAGCAAAACTCCTCCTGCTGCCCCTGAAAGCCCCTGCGATAGCAAGTGTCATCAGCCTAGCTGGCGGGCCCTACGTGCTACACTTGGGGCCGTGAACTGGAACCAGCTCAGCTACTCCTCCTATGTTAAGTGTTTGCAGGGAGTTATGCACAGAAACAGTATTGACGCAGCTTATCATGAAGATAATTGAAGAAATTCTTCTCTTTGGTTTTGAATAGATGCAGAAAACAATAATAAAAACAAATTAAAATTCTAGACACCCTTTTTGGCCTCAAAAACTATTCAAATGAAGGAAACTGCCCCATTTAAAGTACTTAGTAGTTCTTAGTGGCAAGAAAAGTAATGTCATTTTTTGTGTGTTTGACATTTGACATGCAAAATCTTTGCCAGATATCAGTCCACTCCTTAAGGGTCCTTAGATTTACCTCTAATTTGGCATCCAAATGTGCATCAGATGTTACCACATATTCATCATCTTCATAAATTTGATTAGTGCCTGTTTCATTTTCCAGTATCTTGTCTACATTTTGCTGACCTCTTACTGGTCTTTCGAACTTTCTTCTCCACAAAAATCCCTGAGGTGGCTGGCAGGGGTGCGTAATAACCTGGAATGTTTTTCAGCAACCAAGCAGGTGAGCCCCTTTCTTGAATTAACTCTCCTGATGTGTGCCTTAATGAATGATGTGTGAACTGTATTTAGAGTAGTGTGTGCCTGCTAGCACAAGTTAATTCCTTAAGCCAGGGAGTACACAGTAAACAAACACAAAACAATTAATTGCAAAGTCTTTCAAAAACAAAGCAGGTCCTTCTCCTCTCTCCTCCAAAAAAGTTTGAAAATATTTTAAGAATACCATAACTTTGGTCAGAGATTGGCCCAAAACAGCAAGCTATATAGTTTTGTCCCTGCAGACCAAATACAAACTCTAGAAATTGTGGTTTAAACCAGAATACTTTCACTCATGTTGGTCATCCTACTATGCCTGCTATTTGAAGAATTCCTATTTTGGGGCACCGACTTGAAAAAGAAACTGTCAAGTAGAAAATGGTTAGACCTGTCTAGACAGATGACGTTTTCCAATACTGAGCATAAAATGTAAGGAAGTTGCTAATGTGTCATTTTCCACCTCAATCCATGTCAATGCAGCTGCTTAGATTTAGTCCCCTCAATAGCAATATCCCTTTGTTTAAGGAAAGCTAGTTCGAATTTAGGAAAACAATTCTTTACTGTTCCACACAATGCTACCACTAGAAATATGCAGAAATGTTTTTAAAAAAATAAAGAGTTGAAGCACTGTCAGCATGTTGGTTCGGGAAAAATCATTTTGTTTTTGACTCAGTTTCCAAAACTTCAAAATCAGCTCAGGCTGGTCATTCTAATTTCACATTGTTGTTTTAAAGGAGGGAACTGCATGTCTGGAGGAAAACAAATAGCCAAATCTATGTTATGATTACACTAGTATCACTTTATAACATTAATATGGTTTAATTAGTGTTTTTTTTTTTTTCTGTGCCTGATGCAGTACTGTTCTGAATAAGAGAAGTTGAGAAGAGGGTGTAAAAACCTCTACCTTTGTAACTAGACTCTCTGTACTTACTATAGCTGACAAGTATGGTAGGTCTAATGGATTCAGTGGTTGAAACTGAAGCAATTAATGCCATTTAGATTTCCTTATGTCTAAATAAAATGTTTCTAAACTACGTTGATGCAAGTGAGCTAAGGCTCAAATGACTAATACCAATTTGCAGCAGCCTCACTAATGGTCGCAGTTTTCAAAGGGACTGAACATCTCATTTTGTAAAGCTGTACGGGCATGTTTTTTTTACAGATAAGGTATTGCTTCAGTCCTTTGCAATAGAATGTGTCCTGTGGAACAAGTCAGGGATATATTTATAAAGCTCATACGTACAGCCCTAACTCCTGAGCAATAGAAAACAGATTCTTCCATTTCCCAGTGAGTCTGTCAAATTCCTTTATAAGTACATTTCCACGACAACCAAAAGTCTTATCACCAACAGCAGGACTGGACTTGTCAATTAAGGGCCTAATCTAAAGAATTGGCAACAGTCACAATGAAATGATTGGCAGAAGTGTAATTTCTATCTGAAGTGAGGCACTAAAGCAATAAACTATAGACAAAAGTTTTATTTTAAGGAAAAAGGAGTAAACTTAAAAAATAATTTAGTCCAGTGAGTAGTTTTTCTGCAAATATCAGGAACAGCTGACAATAGGTTTTATACAGTCTTCTTACAAGAGGAAAGATGTTAGTTCAATGTCATGTTTGCTCATCAAAAAGGGCAGGAACACCATTTGATTTTTGTTTCACACAAACCTTGTTCAAAGCTGCCTGTTGCCCTTTCTCCCTTATATAAAGATGGATACAGGTTACTAATACAAAAAAAAAAAAAAGCTCTCTGTGCTACAGGAAACTGTTGTCTTCAGATGTAAGTTGTAGACTTATGCCAAGAAAGAGGGACTGCTGCAAAGTATATTTTACAAATCTTCTGGCTGTTGACCTTCATGCTCCAACATCAGAGGTTACAGCTGGGTATTTGTAGCAGTACAGTTTGTTGTCCGCACCACCACTCAGCAGCAACTGAGAGCAAAAACAAACTGTTAGTAACAAAACTAAGGAAAATACCCAAATTTTCCAGTTTTCTTTCCTTTGAAGAGCTAAAGGAGAAGGGAATGAATAATGAACTTTTAACATATAACCAAAACTCAGACTCAAAGAGCAGAACACTAGTCTCGTCTCTTACCCCCCTCCTAAAAGCAGAAAAAAAGGAAAGTTCTGTTGGAAAATTTCAGATGCTTTTTCTGCCTTTTCCCATTTCCTGAGAACCTTAATGTTAGCAGAATTGTTTCTCCCTTTTTACACATCTATTTCTCACTACAGTAACAGAATAGGTTACTTTACAGTTCCCCCTTCAGCATGTACTGCCATGACCCAGCTGTTTGTTCACGGTGCCTCTTTGTTCCCCGTCGGAGCAAACAGTACCTTCAGATACATATATTTCCCAATAGGGTATTCTGCTGTTCTCACATTCTTCCCTGCTTGGAATATTGGTGTAATGTCCAGTTAATGCTACGGAACTTAACCCCCCACCATCCTTCATAGTGTGATAATGTGGGAAGTGCTGCAATGTACAGCACGGTAAGTCTTTTACCCAGTATCAAAGCATATTGAAACTTCCTCTCTTCCACGTTTAACCATAAAGGAAAAATACTTTTTAACTGCTGTAGGCCTCTTCCTAACCACTCTGCATGTACATTGAGCATCTGGCCCCTGAGGTTCTTACCCCTGCTTCTGTCCAATCCACACACAAAACCTTGTCTTCATGGGCAGCCAAGTCGTACAGAGGAGCTTTGCAACTGGTAAAGCAAAAACATTTACTGTCACACAGCTGACGTTATGTGAGCAGTTACTGTATGCAAAAGTGATCCAAGGAAGAAATACTGGCAGGATGCTATCAAACAGATGTGGTCTAGCAGTTACAAATGCCTTCATACAGGACAGATATCCACCATCTTTGTGTTTTTATTGCTTTCTCCAGAGCTCATCACATCAGTTTTAACATCTACATCTCCAAAAGGAAAACTGGCAATATTTTTTCACTTGCTTGCAAATGGCTTTAATGGGATGAAGTTTTTTTTTTTAAACAATTTATTATACATTTTTCTCTTATTTGGACACTGCTTGACTGTGTATTCTCCAGACAAAGCACATACCTCTTACAAATGCAATCTCATTCTCTCCTTGGAGATTTGTTATGAAAGCTCTGAAAAGGGTAGCAAGTAAAACTTCACACTATTAAGTTCATTCTTTAGAATGTTTTTTGCCTCTGCTGTTCTTAATCCTAGTAGCAATATTATCATTACTGCCTTTTGCATTTCCATCACTGCTATTTTTAATGACAGATAAGTCTTGTGCTGGACCATCATACAGCTCTCAAAGTTGTTAAGCTATTGTTAGTCTGGTAGGACACAAGTATTTTTCTCCCATTCCCAATGTGCTTGACTCCTAAATGCTAAAGGATTTTCACAAACACCAAGGCTGTTCTTTCTCATTTCTTTCTCTCTGTTTACTTTTCAGGCTGTTTTTCCTGTTTCGCTAGGTTAAATGACTCTATAAGCTCACCTGCCTTTAAACAGCAAAGAATGCATGTTTATTTTACCTCCTTGTGTCCCAAAGCTTCACAATGTTGTCCAGAGAACCTGAAATCAGCTGATGCTCGTGGGTAGGGGACCACTTCACAGCTGTCACCCAGCCTGTGTGAGAAGTCAGGGACAGGAGAACCAAGGAGCCATCTGGACAGAAGAAGAAAAACACCACTCAGCAGATGTCACCGAGCATTGCCTTTCAAGATGCGTAAAAAAATCCATTGAGAAAAAGCAGTAAGAGCCACACCCTTCAAGTTCAAGGTAAGAGTTTCTTCCCCATTATTCTGTAATTCTAATTTCAAAAAACAAAAGTAAATTTTGCAGAGAGGAAATATTGCCATACAAGTTCTGGTAAAAGAAAAAACAACAACAACAACAACAACAAAAACACACAAAACACACAACCTCCACCCCCCCACCTTTAAACTCTCTTTACAAACTTTTTTTTGTGAGGAGGAGGGGCTGAGGGGGGAAGCCTGAAGACAATGCTCTTAAACCCTGAATCAGATTTATAGAAGCTAAACAAGTACAAATGTATGAAATAAATCTGGTAGGCTCAGTCATAAGGGTTTAGCCACCTTGTCAGACACGGCAGCATTATGTGAGAACAAACTGGCTACTATTTCACTTCAATGATGATTCCCCCAATTTAAACTTAGCTGGGGCAGCCAGCTCAGCAACATAAAGCCAAAACAAATCAAACAAGCAAAGTTTCAGGTATGTAACTTCACAACTGAAGATTCATTAGTAAATTAAAAAAATTACAGAATGTTCAATTGTGCCAAATTCATTTGCCAAATTGTTAAGTAAGAAATTGAAGAAGTCTTGCATCAGATGATGGAAAATATAAGTAATCTTTATATTACATAAAAACTCCCACATGGCACCAGAAAACAGTCTGAGATTGTCTTCCACCAAGGAGAAGTTCCAATTCTGAAGAAACAAGTCTGTGCACATGCCTGGGTCAGCTCACCTTTGCTGCGAGGATCCCACAGTCTAATATGTCTGTCAGTGCTTCCAGATGCTAAGCGTCGACACAGTGGTGAGTAGGAGACAGAATTAAACACCTTGTTCCCTGTCTGTCAAAAAAGAAAGAAAAAGGAGCAACTCAAAGAAAGGAGCTCCTGTTTTCGGTTCTGTGCAACTTTTTCCTTTAATCTGGACTTTCGTTGTACCTGCTGACACAACACTTTAAACTTGCATATAGTGATCTCACCAAAGTTGATTTGAGACCTCCTGTCTCGGCATCCCACAGTTTGATGGTGTGGTCCCAGGACGCGCTGCAGATTTCTTCAGCATCTGACCACAGCACAGAAGAGATGGCTTCTGTGTGGCCAGACAGGGTTGCGAGGGGGGTCTACAATTCAAGGGTGAAAAGACGCTAGAATGAGTATCACAGACCAAGCTATTGTTTCAACAAAAAATCATGTCTGGTCAGCCTCAGACACATCACCAGAAGTTTATACTCTTAACAAAGTGAAAATATTTTACACGGCCACAATTTTAAAATGAAAGTGTGGGCAAATCTGGACCTCATTTTACCCTTGTGAGTCCCAACTGTTCAGTTTTCTGCTTTTTCCGGGGTCTGTTAGCTGCCTCTTCCATTTCATCCTCTTCATCTGTAGGTACTATGACAGAAGACAAACTCTGTTTAGAGACTTTTGAAATAGATTTTCATATGACAAAGCATATGAAATAGACACAAACTACTGAGTGTTCTGAATAATGTAAATGGGAGCAGACAATTGTCAACCGTATCTGAAAACTGTGTTTGCAAACAAAAAACAGAACTTAAGACAGTGATATATAGTTTTGCAAACCTACTGCAAAAAAATTGTTGCAGCTTGCCTTCAGTATTGTTATATATGCCAATTTTCCTTAAAGACAAAAATATTCTGATATCCAGCATTGTCCGTAAGCACCATTTTGAAGTTCTACAAAAGCCAAGAATCCCACTTTACACTTATCTTACCTGCAGACCAGATCTTTAACATCTTATCCCAAGATCCACTGCAGAACTGTGTGAATAGAAACGTTTTGTTAAAAGCTAATCAAGAAAGACCTTTTAAGCTGTATCTGGCAGCATCTGCATGCTGCTTGCAAAAATAGCCAATGCTTTATAACACATGAACTACAGGGCGGGAATCCTGAAAACAGAATTTTGGTATATACTTTTTCCTTTTGGAGGGGGCGGGGGGGGGAAAATCTACAAAAGACTTATTTCCTTCTGCCCCAAAAGGTTTTATTTTAACTTGACAGAGTCAAGCAGAGAAGGGTGACTCCACTTTCAGTATGTATGCACTTACTGTTAAATTCACGGATAAAAGGAAAGAAACTCTTCTGCCACCTCACTTCAGGTTGCTTTTCACATCCAATACTATTGTGGGGAATTTAGGGCTGATTTGAAAACAGTCCATTGCAACCCACACTCAAATTTGCTCACAGAAGTCAAAAGCAAAGCTTTTACAATGCTCTGTGCTGTGTAAAGTCACACTCAGCTTTTTGCAGTATTGGAGGTGCAGTATTTGAAAGATGACCTCGTGTTATGCAACACCCGTAATCCTTAAAAACCGTCATTTATAACAAGACTGGAAATGTTAGTGACCAAAACAGGGTTTCTGAGGTACAGGCTGTTAATATCCCCAAATATGAAGGTTTCTCTCTGCAAGTCACTCACTTTAGTTCTTGTGCAGTCAACTGCTATGGAGTCCACGCTCCCAGCGTGGCCCCGGCAGCAGTGCAGGGCCTTCACTTTGTTTCTCTCCACGTTCCACTCCCAGAGCAGGATAGTTTGGTCCATAGAAGCACTGAGTAACAGGCAGGATAAGCTGTCTGAGGAAGAAAGAAGTCATGCTCACACTCAGCTCCACTTCCCGGAGCCTTTCTAGTAATTATTCCAGTCAAAGAAGAAATAAGAGACACAGAATCCCATCTACCTCTCATTTGCATCATATTATCCTGCAAATGCAATGAATGTAAATATGTTTAAGAATACCTGCTAATGAACACTGGTTAGAGACAGTGCGCATGTTAAACAGTTCATTACTGTCAAGGGAACTTTCTTTAGATGCAGTTATTTCTAACAGGCTAATAAATTGTAACACTTAGATTCTGAATATTCTTTGGTTGGGGAAAATTGATATTTCTCTCTCAATGAATCAAATGATTATTAGTCCATAATAAGATACACTGACCTTGTTTTACCCATGCCACGTCCTTCACTACTTCTGTGTGCCCAGCTATTGTCATAATGGATTTTCCTTCCAAAGACCAAATTCGAGCAGTCTGGTCATAGGAACCAGTTAATATCCTACAGGGTACAGAAATTGAAACATTCTTGTCCTTAAAACAAATGTTTTATGAAAAAAAACAAACTTGTCTATCAGAAACTTAGGTAAAAATTAGCATAGTGACTGGTTAGCTGAAATGAACTACAGAGCTACTTTGTGTAAAAGTTTGAGTTGCGGAAAGTAAATGAAGTTTTGTTACAGAGCTAGTCTTCGAGAAAGTCTACAACTACAACACGAGGAGTATAGGGAAAAAAGAAAAAGCCGTGAAAGAAGAGTACTATGTCTGCTGGTAAGTAAGACTGATCTTATAAGATCTCAGGTTATTTAAACTGAAAGACTGATGTGGTAATGAAAGACTGTGCTCCCAGTACGGTACTAGAGGATCTCAAAGCACTTTCAGCCATTATATAGTATAGAAAAGTTGCCTACCTGAGTGGACAATACATTTGGAATTACAGTAGAAAATAGCAATTAGAAGTATTGGGTTTTTGTTTGTTTTTATAGAGCTCTGCAGCATGAAAGTTCTGCAGATATATTTGCTGCGACATGGCTGTTACATTTGAAGTAGAAAGGTTGCTTAAGAAAACCGGAAAGAAGGAAATCATGGCTGTCCTTTGGGAGACAGCATGGGGAGTAGCACGGGCCTCGCATGTTATCAGAGCTATATCATGTTGTGTGACCCTAGTTATTTTCCACGTGTGTTAAAGTCAGCACAGAACAGAGATCTTTAAGGGCTTTCCCAAGCGCTGGTTCTGGTCAGAGCGGACCAGAACCAGAACAGGGCGAAGCTGATGATTCAGGACAAGGCCGGCTCCAGGCGTCCGCGTCCCGCGGGGCCGCGCGAGGCCTGGCCCGTGCGGTACCATTCCTCGGCGGCCCGCACGGCGCTGATCCAGTCGTCGTGGAAGATGCACTCCTGCGGCTGAGGCGCCAGGTACTTCTCCACGTACTCGATCTCCACCACTTCTTCCTGGGCGCGCGGACAACACGCTTATTTAGCGCGGCTGTCCGGAGCAGCCGGAGCCGGGCGCGGCGTGGCCCAACCACGCGGGGCTGGGCGCAGCGCAGCGGGCCGCGCTCACCGTCGGGATGTTCTCGGCCTCCATGTGCGTAGCCAGCGGCAGCCGCAGGAACTGCCCGCGCACGAGGAAGTCGAACTCCACATGCTTGTGCTGGGCTGCAACAGAGCGGGGCAGCGCGATGGGCCGCGGCCGGCGCCGCTGCCGGGCGCGGGGCCGCCGCGCCGCACGTACCGTGTCGGGCCGCGAGCAGCGAGTTGATGAGCTGGCTGAGGTCGGGCCCCTCGGAGGCGGCGGGCACGGAGAAGGGCAC